>NQII01006405.1:30437-79506 GCA_002778355.1 Clitarchus hookeri
ACAATGCAAACATTTCGCGCACCAGGCAGACGGCCACCTAAAATGGCGAATTTAAAGGTTACTGTTAAAAGAAATAATAGAGGCGTATACCATAGCATTATAGAGTATGTTTGTATGCGTGTCGTATGAAAGGAAAACCTCCCTGTGAACTGATAGTTTTAGTACTGGTAGTACAGGTTAGAGGCGATGGTGGCGACATTGCAGCCCATCGGGCCCACCCACCCGCTCAGCCACCCTGCCCGAATTCCAGAGCCTCTCTTTCTCGTGAGCACTGGACAGTATTTTGAAGGCGATAGTGTGTAAACGTAGATAAATAAAGTAATATTAAGTAAACAGAGTTAGTCTCGAAAATTATTGATACCATCCCGTATACTTCGACAGGAGACGTCCATTATATCTCATCTTCGCTGTTGTAAGTAAAAAATTGTGACAACAGAAATTAAGTACAACAGTTTTCTTTGTATTTTTAATTTTTTTAGAGTTAAGAAATTTACCAATTAAGTATTTAGAATATATTTTAAACTATGTTTAACTGGAATTTTAATTTTAAACTAGTTATATTGCCCAAAATAAAAGTTTTCGACCATTTCCCCTTCATGTTGTGTTGGCGTTGGCAATTATTCAGGGTTTCCTCATATGGCGACAATCGTTGGTTTGCATAGATTTTTTCTCATGTGTAACGTAACTTCACCCGATTAGGAAAAACGACCGACCTTCCTTATCTTTTATGGTCAGTCCACATGATTGAGCGATAGTCCGTCGTAAAGAGTCCCGTCCTGCTGTGTCATGTCTCGAGTATTACAGCATCTGCGCCCACATGCCTCGTTTATATCTCGCTAACGCTCCTCTCTCTCTTACNCATGCCTCGTTTATATCTCGCTAACGCTCCTCTCTCTCTTACCGCACGACCATGTATGGACGAGCTGGTAAGGCGTTTACAAGCTGACCTCTCCTGGAACGCAAGATTTCGTGCGGCAAGTTTGGCAAATTGGTTGGCGTGCGTGTCCTCGTTTTTTCGACTATGTTATAGACAGCCTGTATCGCTTCTGACAGGTGATTGTTTGGTAGAGTTCTACTATTTAATGTGCAAATATTTCTTGTATGTCAAACAAATAAAGCACGTAATGTATGCCAATAAGAATTTTTGCGCCTATAAAGAGCTGTCTAAATTTTAGTAATTTTGTTTCCAGTTACGTTTTTGTACGAGTATGATGCTGTACACCTTATGTGTTGGAAGAAATTCCCGTGGTCCTTCATTGTGTAACGTTTTAACAACTTCATTAAACATAGTACCAACACGTAATATAGGCTGTTCGCGGTTTCTTCACACTTTTTGAATAAAACCTTTGAAAAATTACCCCATGTATGATGACGTACTTGGTTGTTTCTTAGATGTCATATATTACAAGCTTTTATACTTGTGTTAATATAAAAATACCTTATTTTTAAAGTTAACTTCTAATTTTTAATCTATAAATTGTTTTATTTATAATTAATACGAATAAAACAGGGAGTAAATAGGTGTGTTGGCCTAGTAAGAAATAGTTCTTATGCAAAATGTTGTTAAACTGATTGCGCACGAATGCGGTGCGTTGTCCCTTAGGTGTAATTTTCTAGACTCGGTATAAGCTTTGTTTGCACAAGGTGGAGGAATTTCCTAAAAGTAGATCTTTGAATGGAATATACCATCTTGGCGTTTTCTTTTGTGTGTTACTTAATATTCTGCTTATAGATTACACTGCAGTATTTCTATTTGTGTGTATTGACCGTTACAAGAAGGTGCATCTTTGTTCTCACAAGAGTGCTTTCTTTGTTTGGCCTACATTTCCCAACAGAGGACGACCACGCTTTCCCATTACATTATTCTCAGCTGTGCCCAATTGCTGCTGCTCCGGATTAAATGCTAACCCCACAGACACGTGTAGGCTTATCTGCAAAGACACCATTCTGCGTCTTGAACTTCCGGATCGCGTGGCGACACAAGTTGACCTTGCGGGTTAGTACCGCCTCCGACGTTTATTTACACAGACTAAAAACATGTTAGAACCACCTTTTTTGTGACTGTGCAGTTGGGGGGGGGGGGCACAGAGCGTTTAAACTTTTTACGCCAGCACAGATCATTTATTAGTCATTCCCCTAAGATAGCTTACCTAAAAAGTCAAATTTTCACCCACAATGTTACCTCGTACAGACTTGGACGTATAGTTCATTCTGTTACTTCAAACTTTTCTGAAGCCCTGCTTAAGTTCTGCTTACAGGATATTCCTCCACCTCGTGCAAACAAAGCTTAAATGAGTCTAGAAAATTACACCAAAGGGGCAACCCACCGAATTCCTGCGCACTAAGAGTAATAATATTTTGCGTATNAAACTTGTTACGCCAGCACAGGTAATTCATTAGTCATTCCCCTAAGATAGTTTACCTAAAAAGTAAATTTTTCACCCAAAATACTACCTCGTACAGACTTTGCACGGTCAGAATACCGCGGCCATTAAATAAATCATTGGGCATAGTTCATTCACGGTTACTTCAAACTTTTCTGAAGCCCTGCTCAAGTTCTACTTACAGGATATTCCTTCGCCTCGTGCAAACAAAGCTTGAATGAGTCTAGAAAATTACACCAAAGGGGCAACCCACCGAATTCCTGCGCACTAAGAGTAATAATATTTTGCGTATNAATGAGTCTAGAAAATTACACCAAAGGGGCAACCCACCGAATTCCTGCGCACTAAGAGTAATAATATTTTGCGTATGAACTATTTCTTACTGGGCATTACCAACACAATTCTCTCTCCCTCTCTCTGTTTTTATTAAATTTAAATAGTAACAAATATTAGAATTTAAATATGAAATAAAAGTAAAAGTTCTGTTTAACAATAAAATACTTTTACGTTAACAGAAGTACAAAACGCTTGTTAAATTTGCCATATATTTTAGAAATAACCAAACATGTCATACAGGGGGATTTTTCAAAGTTTTGATTCAAAAAAGTGTGAAGAAAACTTGAATGGACTACANAACCAAACATGTCATACAGGGGGATTTTTCAAAGTTTTGATTCAAAAAAGTGTGAAGAAAACTTGAATGGACTACAGTCAACACGACAAATAGGTGGTGCCAGACTCTTAATGAATGGATGAATAGTATATGACCCTTTGTTTGCAAANTACAGTCAACACGACAAATAGGTGGTGCCAGACTCTTAATGAATGGATGAATAGTATATGACCCTTTGTTTGCAAATTTATTTAAATTATATTACCTGTTTTAAAAAAGTAAGGTTGGCCAAAAAAACATCTAGGAGATGCTTCTAGCACACTATTTCACTGAAATTAAAACCATTACGCCGACAACTTTTTGAGTTAAGCTTAATGATTTGCAGCTTGGCTTGTCGAATGCATTTTGAGCAGCGACTTGAATTTTGTGAAAACGTGCCGGTGGTTGTGAATNGATTTGCAGCTTGGCTTGTCGAATGCATTTTGAGCAGCGACTTGAATTTTGTGAAAACGTGCCGGTGGTTGTGAATTGTAGACATCTCGTAATTTATTAGAATACACGCCAAAAAAGGTATTTTTTTGTGCATAAAGCATGCATTTATAAGTCGATTTTGAAATTTATATTCTCGCCAGGTCCTTTTGTGGTTGCGTATATTTTACAATGCATTGTGCTTTTTATACTACTGCTAAATTTGATTTTACTTTTAAGACGATAATTCGAGCGTATTAGGTTTATTTGTACGATTGTGTCTCGTACTCGGCGTTGCGAAATCGGCTGTAATGTTTGACTGCATATTTGTCAATTAATTAGCAGATCGAATATTTGAAGTTCACACACAAACCATATTGNGGCTGTAATGTTTGACTGCATATTTGTCAATTAATTAGCAGATCGAATATTTGAAGTTCACACACAAACCATATTGAATGAAGATAATTGTGTGTTACGTAACGCAATATGGTGGCGGTAATCTGTTAGTCAAACTAACAACTAAAACTCTGAAAGTCAGCACAGTCACAAGTAGTTCCACTGTGAGAAATGAACATGAGTTCAGCTGTGTGAAGATAATGCCGTGTTCTCGTGCCTGACGAACTAGTATACAAGGACAGGTCCTCTTTCATAAATGGCCCGGGCTCAGGGGCGCACCAAGTTGAGGGGTGCTAATTAAGTGAGAAATATGCAAGGTAAAATTTCAATTATTCGGTCAATTTACAGGCTTTTAATAGTTTTTCTATAAATTAAACTATTTCAAAGTTTTTTAAACACTTGGTTTATTAGTTTAGTATTTCAATAACTTGTGTGGTAGAGCGCGTGAGNATAATTGTCTAACATTGCTATAGTGCATTCACGGTGCCTAAGTTCTACTTCCAGGATATTACTCCGCCCCATACAAACAAAGCTTAACCAAGTCTATGGAATCACACAAAGGGACAACGCACCGCATTCGTGCGCACTTAGTGTAATAATATTTGGCATAAGAACTATTTCTTACTAGTCATTACCAACACGCCCATTTTATCACGGTTTCTATTCATATTAATTATTAATTAAATATTATAATTTATAGTGAACATGTAAATAAAAATTAAATTGAACCAAAACTAAGGTGTTGTTATGTTTACTTAAGTATAAAATGTTTGATATACAGGACATATTTAGGAAAATAACCAAACACGTTATGCATGGAGTGATTTTTTAAAGGTTTGATTTTAAATTGTCAAGAAACCGTGAATAGACTAAAGTGTAAATTGCTCAGCTGAAAGCGGGTTTCCGGCACTTAAAAGGAGTAACTTAAGAACAAAATAAAATCTTCACTCGAAGAAGGGAAGATTAAATAGTCTCGAGCTTCTTTGCAAAAAAAGTGATACATTGAAACTAGATTCTTTGTCCGCAGGAAAACTGGGAGGAAAAAAAAAACACTTCAAGCTAAAAAAAAAAAAAATCAGAACAATTGACAAATTAAACTGGATAAATGAATAGTCGTTGACTAAGTAAAATAGTGATGACGTGGTAAGGTGGTCCGTGATACTGTAAAAAAATATGTCTAGTTGAAAAGTTCTTTGCTAATTTATAACTATGCGCTTGGGTAGTTCATATTTATAGTTGCAGGTTGCCAGTCCGAAATACGGTGAGTTCAAAGGTGGTAGATAATGGGAAGCGCTCTGAAGAAAAGCTAAGGGAGCAATGCTTCCCAAACTAAAACTGGCATAATGTTTTTTTTTATTGCGGGAAAAAAAGAGGGGGGGGTGGTGACAGCTTATTCTGCGCCCACGGTGGCACAAGCCTTAAACATATGTATGTAGGTTTGTACAAGAATAGAGTTGCGACTCAACGTTATAACGAGAATACCTCAACTTATTGTTTGCCGAAGTAGGTTCTGTGGCACTGCCAACGTTAGAACACACAGTAAACCACATATGTTCACTTCCTGTTGGCAGACAAAGCGCATGACATCGCCATCCTGCATTTTATTTTTATTTTAATTTTAACCCACATTTTCTGGGCAAAATTATTTTGTCGTTTATCCGCTGTTGCTTCATACCACAAATACAATAAAGAGAATAATAATTACGAATATGAAACACTACTTTCTTGACAGGTGGATGCGAGTATTCATGAAAATGCACGGGGCACGAAATAAGACACGAAAGCCGCAAGCACAAACGTAAACATCATGTGCTACCACCAAAAAAATGAAAATACGTAACCAAGCGTATGTCTCTACACTAAAGAGAAGCAATGCATGTTTGTTTATTGTATACTTACGCATTGCGTAGGCAGTATTTATTTAATTTTGGTGAAGTTGTAAGAACTCGACTTCGGGAATATTCGGCAAGGATTGGTTTTTCCTATTCTAGGCTAATTACTATGGGATCTGGGGGCTTATTCTAAGTTATTCGTTAATTTTTCGTATTCGTTGGGTTTCTTTAGCTCTCGAAACTAATAAAATCTTAGAGAAAGGCAATTTCGTATTGTAAGTCCCATTTCGTTACAGCCCTCCGAGCCTTCGGCAATGTTCGGGTTTTCGTTAGCGAATGCAAGATGGCAAAACTACTCACATGAACTTTATAACTCAAATATCGCAGTTTGTTTATAAAATTAGGAATACTTCAGCTGGCAAACATCGATCAACCAAAGCACTAAAGTCGTTAAAATATTTTGTTTGCATTTGGTTAGTTTTAAATGTACCACATACATACACACACACACACACACACACACACACACACACACACACACACACACACACCCCCCCCACCATGTTTTCGCAATAAAACTCCGTAACGAAAGCTCGAAGGGCTTTCGTCATAGTTTAGAGTGTGATATCGAACATGGTGACGTCAAACGAATAGTTGAAAGGGCTTAGAATAGCCCCTTTTGTTAGGAAATAAAAATTCTAGTATAAGCTGTATACGGTAAAGTGAGCACTTTTGAGGCCCTAGTTGTTTTTTTTCATATCAACCATTTGTTATCTTTTCACCTCTTTTTAAAATAAATATTGCAATGTAAGTAATAAACACAGTGCAAATATTTCACCGGACTCGAAAGTTAACGTCTAAGGTTACAATAAAATATAATAATTGGCTATTATTCCAAATGAGAGGGCTTTCAAAAGTGCTCACTGTGCCGTGAATAGCGTATAATAACGAACATTTTTGTCAGTATTATTGTCGAAAGGATACGAAGCGAATAACTTAAAATAAACCTTCTGGTGCCTGACTGAGATTCGCCGGGCACGAAGGGACGGAGGAGACGATTGTGGCGATGGGGCCGTGAAGTAACTTCCTGCATGGAACTGCCGCCCTCTGCACTCCGCGCTAGGGTCGAGGGTGGATAACTTAACAGTGGCATTTACTAACGTTATTTCACGCAGTAACAAATTGGCTTGTTGCATGATTTCGGTAAATACAGTACGGAACTTTTATTGTATGTGATAACTCTATAACGTTATGTGCACCGAAACATCACGGTACGTAACCGAGTAAAAGTTATTAAAATATTTTTTTTTTTTGCCCTGAATAACGTTATTCGCATAACGCTATAGTTAATTGTAACAAAATAACGTTACGGTGCAAATGTAGTCACGGTACATAACCCNAACTCTATAACGTTATGTGCACCGAAACATCACGGTACGTAACCGAGTAAAAGTTATTAAAATATTTTTTTTTTTTTGCCCTGAATAACGTTATTCGCATAACGCTATAGTTAATTGTAACAAAATAACGTTACGGTGCAAATGTAGTCACGGTACATAACTCAGTAAAAGTTTTAACAACTTTTTTGTTCTTTTGAATTATTTTATACACATAACGCTATAACTCGTAGTAAAAATANCAGTAAAAGTTTTAACAACTTTTTTGTTCTTTTGAATTATTTTATACACATAACGCTATAACTCGTAGTAAAAATAACATTCCGGTATATGACAGTATATAACTCTGTATATGATTTGTGTTGCTGCTAATAATATTATGGAATTCAATACAATAAAAAGTATAGTATTATTTTAACATTAAGTATCATTAGGATGGCCTACTATTTGAAATAGTAATCATTAAGTAATTTTATTCATACTGGTGATACGCTTAGAAATAAGACAAAGCTTTACCAGTAAATGTATAATATATTCTGTTTGCAACTTTGTCGTCGTGTAACAGTACTATTCTGGAACAATTCAGAATAATGTTACGGTCCTAGAAATTTACTGAAAACACTTTAGTAACAGTCATATGGGGCATTTAGAACGTTCTAAATTATTCTAGTACAAAAATGACCTTGGAACTGAGCCTTATATTCTTGTCTTAGAAATGTTTTCAATGCCAAAAATTTAGCGTTTATACGACTTGTTGGCCAAATTACGAGCATCCTTTATATATACCTACAATCGGTAGTCGGTATTACGCATAGTTTGCTTTTAATCACAAATGCCATGGCTTTCTTTATAACCAGTTTCTAAAACGTGAGCGTGTCAATACCTTTTGAGGTGTCTGTGCGAAATAACAGTATTTCGAATTGTATTACGTAGTTCCATATTTTATTCCACTTCGATATTTTGGATCAGAGTTATGAATGTCATATATATCACTACCTACCATTGCCTTTGACAAAAATAAAATGTTTCAGATTTAATGTCCATTTCAATAAAGAGGAAATACTTAAGAACTGTTACTCTATCTGTATTTAGAGTTCTGGCGCAGAACTCGGGAAGTTGAACGTGGAGCTAGTTGGGCAGTATTCGGGGCTCGTTCAATCCATCTGTATGATGGCCGCACGTTATAGTTAAGTACACTATCGGTTGGAAAATATATTTTTTACTCGTGTGGTAAATACAGGTTTTCCATTTTGCAAATCCTGTACAAATATGACCGTCGGCTTTTAAAAGGTTTGTAGCACAGTCATAAAAATATTTAGAAATAACTTTAAGACTTGTATTTTATCTGGTCTCTATGAATTACTCCAATACTACTGTGCCCTTCCCAACTACTTAGCAACTGACATGCGAGGTCCTCTGATGGGACTATTTTCCTTGACCTACCCTAATGTAATATGTTAGGTGTGCGTCCGAAGTGACGTCCGAACAAAAATAATTGGATTACACCTTAATTTTTCTGTTGGTTAAAAATAACATGTTACTGTATCATGCTTTTCCGAGACTGTGCATCAATTTTACGGTTTATAAAACGAAATGTGTTCCTCATGAAGTGCTTGGTTTCTTAATAGTAGGCCTATTTGACAAACTAATTTCAGTTGACGTGTTAGTCTGTATTAAAGATAGTAGCATATGTAATACTATAGAGAACGTTAAAAGATGGATTAGGTTTTGTCGCGGTTCAATGCCAACAGTACTAAAAGGACACTACAGAAAACATACGTGGAAAAAATATTCTTGTGCTCGTTTAATCTCTAGAATATTCGAACATCTTTTCCTCGTACATATTTAGAGGCACGTCATTGTTAGTGACTAGTCACTTCACCAGAAAAGTAAAATAATTGCATTTATGACCACAACTTATTTCTTTGTTCATAACATCACGCATAAAAATGTATGTATGTATGTACATATATACAACACATACGTACTACTACTACGTAAGTGGGCACTTGTATTCACTTTTTCTCATTTTACTTGTCCTCCCCCCCCCCCCNCCCCCACCAATAGAGTTTTATCTTGTTACCGTATGCAAATCACTTTCAATTTTGTCTGTTTCTACTGTACATACATACACGCATGTACGTACGTCCACTGTCGTGTCTGCAAATCGATTATCAGTTTGATCAGTACCAAGAGTTTCTACCAAATAACCTCTCTGTTTGTGACTATGTGTGCTCCTCAAAGTTTTGATATCGTATCAAGTGTAATAAATGTTGCAATGAAATATCATGTTCAGTATCACGAAAGAAAATAAAAGCCAGACTGCTTTTAAAACTAAGATTTTATTATTTTCCTATGCTGTCTTTCTTTGTTTGACAATGTAAGAAGTGTTATGTAAGGAAATGCGACAAATGTGATGTGGCTAAATTACGTGACAAATATCCAACACAAATTGCAGTGCTCATTGTCTACTTAACATATTATCTTAGAGGCTGTTCACAGTTAGTTAAGCACGTTTGAAAGACCTGCATAAGATACACTTCTCTGCCCAGTTTATATCCATCAATTATACGTAATATTAGCATTGCAATTTTTCTTTTTTCCTTTATTCATGCGCCAACAAAGAGCTACTGTGAATTCTGTGAAATGGTTAAAAATGTAAATGTGTAAACAATACGCCTATTTTTACCCTTATCTGCATAAAACCGAGAAATCTTTTTTAAAAATTAATTGCGTGGCCACAAATGTAAAAGTTAAGCTTTGAATACGACCTTAAGATACGGGACTACTTTTCATTTTTCGCTGCCAACTTAACTGGGAACAAGTCGGTCAGCGTGCCAGTTAAAATGCATTAATTGTGGCTGAGAAAATATTTCCTGTTTGGATCTTACGTGGCGTGCGTTACCACCAGTGACAATAACAGTGCAATATGAATATCACATTTTATTGACCAGAAAAAAACTTTTTCGACAGTAAATCAAATAATTACGTTTGTCCAGTACATTATATTATATCATCTTCGAGGTTCAATAAAATATTCCCGTGTTGACAAATTGCAACATTTTGCATAGTGTATCCCATTTTGAATGAACATGTTAATTTTTTACTTCGCCAAATGCATGTGGGCGTAATTGATATCTGCTGATATTGCTGAATAACGTTATGAGCCAACTCCAACACCCTCCGCTGCTTCAGAATAATCAATTATATAGGGTTCGATGAATAATGCTTTACGATCGGCAACATCACTGAAATTATGACATCTTTCCATTTTCGCGGCAACGGTACATAGTGTAACAAAATATTTTAAGTATCTTGATGTGTGTATGATCCAACGAATGAAGTTATTCGATAAATAACAGCACTGAAATAACATAACTATTTCTGTTTCTGTGGAAACTGTAATGTTGTAATAAAACCTTCAAAATACCTTTATAACTGGTACGGTGAAATAAGGTACTGAATCAGTAACACACTAAAAATAACAAAACACTGTTTCTTTTTGCGGAAACGGTATAGATTGTAACGAAATGTTCTAAATACCGTTATATCTGGTCCATCGAAAAAAGTTACCAGATAAGTAACATAACATACTGCAAATAACAAAATATTTTTAGGTTTTTGCGGAAACGGTATACATTGTAACGAAATATTGAAAATAATTTTTGATTCGTTCTGCCGGATGACGTTAAGTAACGTTATTGAAATTTTTAAATAATATTTCCGTTTTCGCAGTAATGTTATGAACTGTACAACGTATTAAAGAGTATTTGTCAATGTGTTACTACGACAAATAAGGTTATTGACTCAGTTTTGATAACTGGTATCAGGTGGATAACGTAACGAAAAAAAGGGCGTTACTACCGCGCATTTTCAGTTGTCCATCCCTGCCTAGGGTCTGCTTTTAGCCGAGGAACAGAGTGCTTGTTTGATCACGCCTACTCTTGTGCGCTGCCCCCCCCCCGTCCCCCCTTCGTAGTCTGGGGGAGGGGGTAGCAGAACCCCTCCCCCTCCGCTTCCACCGTGACGTCACTGGCGAGTGGCTGGCGCCGGGCGTCAGTGCCGTGGGAAGTGCGAGGCAGGTTTGCTTCTCTCCGTAAAGGGCGCCGTCCTTCCTTCGGCGCCCACCGCCCTCGGTGACGTCACACCTCCGTGGCCTCCGGGGGAAAGAAGCCTTGACCNTCCGTAAAGGGCGCCGTCCTTCCTTCGGCGCCCACCGCCCTCGGTGACGTCACACCTCCGTGGCCTCCGGGGGAAAGAAGCCTTGACCGCATTACGCTCGCTCATACGTCCTGCAGATGTGGGAAAACATGAATATTCTGCTCGCTATCAAGGAAAACACTTTAATTTTTATTACACTGCTAAGAATATGCCGGAAAATGCGTAACGCTGAAGTTGGTACGACGTTAACGCTAGTTGTGGGGTGGTGTCCTGGTTTAGAGTTTTGTGATGTGGCTTCAATGCAGGTGTGATGTGAATGCCACGCAGAAGCTGTTAAAAGTCGGACGCTCTGTTATTTCGATATACGCGGATACGGTTGCTTTCAGTATTATTGTGTCAAGCTTCTTTCTTATTCTTTAACATAATATTTGGTTCCGTACAAGATTTTTGTAGTGTTCTTTTACCTTATATGATTTTTTTGATGTACCTGTGTATATATGATGCGATCTCAGCAAATAATGCTATACCTTTTGTCTTACAAATACCGGTAAGATTAGCCAAACACGTCGCACAGTTTATAAATAACATTCGACTTTATAAATAAGAATCTGTGATGCTTCTGAAATAGCAGCATGACTGATATAAACGAATTAAAAAACGGTAGCGAGTTAAAATTCGACGTGGAAGGGGGCAATCTAATTGGAAATCAGAGAAATAACTTGTTATATCTTACAAATATTGTTATAACACACCGAATTAGGAGACCCTGCCTTGCTCTAGTGCCTCGAAAAATGTTCTATACTTCCTTACACCTGTGAAAATCCTGCCTCGTTATGCGTCAGTACCATCATTTCAAGTATTTCCATCAAAATTCTAAAAAAAAAAGTATATCTCTGATACTGATCGTACGGCCTGAGATACAAAATATGATAACTCTCCTACTATCTAGTTAACGGGATATTTCTAAGTAGATCGAGATTAAGCTGTTTCTATCATAACAACGCTTTTTCAGTTCTAAGAAATGACGGATCCTCTGCTACGGTGTTGTCGTCGATAGCACACTTTGATTCGCCGCAAGAGTTTACTACCAAGGAGAACAGAATAGGTTGGCATGTCAAATTTGCAGCTACGGGTAACCAACCACACGTACCACGATCAAAGCAGGCTTTCATTCGTACATTTTATCCAGCAAACGAAAATTATTGGTTATATGACTTGTTAGCTCGTATATATCACTTTTGGTAGTCGTTATTTGGGTTTACTTTTCTTATTATGTAACTTTCCACCGTCATGCAAAATTAATATTATTGTCTAGATAACATTCACGCGTGTTAGAAACTTAAATATATTCCATGTGACAATTCTTATTATATACGAAAAAATCGGAAATGGATAATTGCATTCATCACAACTTTAACATTACACGGTTTTCTTTTTATTGCACTTTGCTTTTTGTACATTGCTGCCAACTTTCACTTTTAGTAAGGAGTTTTTTCAAAAGTGGTTAAATAACCGTGCTAAGGCTGGTTTTGGCTGGTTGAAATGTATGTCCCAATTCGGGTGAAACGTAACCTTTTACACACAAATAAATATAATTTTTTCCCATTTACCGCCATCTTAAAAGTGGCCGATTTGGAACACCAGCGTGCCTTGCGGCGGAGTTTGTCCCTATGCCAAACTCTCCCATAAGCAATCTCGTTTTGTTTTCAACCTGAGTGGATAAAACAACCGCGCGAACCAGCAATATCTTAAAGGGCGTATTGGTAGGTTAGTATTTGTTCAAATTTTAAGCATTTTTAAAGGCGACGATCATTTGCAGCTTGAATTTTAGGTCGCCCGGCTATGTTCAGAAAAACTACATCACCTGATTGTGGTGGCCTCCGAACCACCAGATCTCGCGTTCAACAATAAAATATATCCTGTGGCCCGGGAATTTGACGCGAACGATTGGAAGTTGACTGTATCTCAGAGTGGTTACATGCATGCAATGCAACATCTCGTTCCTATTCTGTCCGTACGTTGTCTGCGACAACGTTCGGCACACTTCGTACGTGATGGGTGACCTTGAGAGCTTCAGTTATGTAACCGTCGCCCATTGGTGTAGACTGCCGAGCGTCACTGAGCTTCGCGGGCACGCAGTGACGTATAGGAGAGGTGAAAGTAACCAAGTGTGACGTTACCCACTGATATCTTTGTCACGCCGAATGTGGTGCCATGTTTTCTGAACTAACGTTGCCACATCACGAACCGTGTGTGGACAGCTATAATCCATTCACGGTATCTTCGATACTTTTGAAAAGAACCTTTGAAAAATCACCCTAGGAGTTACATGTTCAATTGGTTATAAAAAAGATATATATGGAAAAAGGTTTTGTCTTGCTTTTAGCACTGAAGCACTGTATAAATTGGTTGTTTTAANTATAAAAAAGATATATATGGAAAAAGGTTTTGTCTTGCTTTTAGCACTGAAGCACTGTATAAATTGGTTGTTTTAATTTTAAGTATATTTTTTTAATAAATTATAATAATTTGTTAAAAGTCCGTACGAATTAACAACGGATTTTGAAGGGACATGTTGGTTATAGCTGAAAAGAAATAGTTCGTGGGTTAAATATTAATATGTATAAATTTAATGCCGTAATTGTAAAGTTAATATTGCTAAACTATATATTTACATTTTTACGTAGCACTCATGGGTAAAGATTTCACTGTTATTAATTGAAATTAAATAAATTTCAGTGTCTGTCCAGCGGACTCATACACTCCATCTTGTCCGTTTGGGCACGTTTTTTTCAGAAGTATAACCACGCCATATTGGATATTGGAGACGCTGAATTGTGGTTATAAAACTAACGTAACACATTCTTTCAACTTATAAGATAATTCTATGTTAAGACGTAATTTTAGTATTAGCGTTGTTATTTCTGCACTTTATCAAATAAACGTGCAAAATATAGAAAGGCATTTGAATATTTCCGTTACGTTATTCCCTTCGCAAAGAATGCAAAGGAATCGAATTTTGGTCGCCGCCAACTGATAATCGATTATTTTCGAAAGCTTTTTGTGGAGACCAAGAGATGGCAGCACATTAGCGTTGGTTCTTCAGTGCCAAATGTTAGCCGTGACTCGTCTTTCCGCCGCATAGTGTTGTTTTTATGTTGCAGTGAAGAAGCGCGACAGTTCTTGATGGAACAGAGATGTACCTACACCGCAGGTTTCAAAATGAAAGTGATTTTGTTCGCTGAAGAGTTTGGAAATCGAGCCGCGGGCCGTGAATTCGTAGTAAATGAAACGTTAGTGCGGGGCTGGAGGAATTTTTCTCACTTATAAGTCGCACCCCGAGTTTTCAATAAAATTTTTTAAATAAAATGTGCGACTTATATGTGATAAAATACGGTACCATTTATCACAGTGAAATCTTTAACCTGAGTGCTACTTCCAAAAGTTTATTATGTAAAATTTAACTTTTTCCTTACACCAAATATGTAAATAAATCTTAATACAATAAGTAAACTTTAATTAAATTATATAATTAACAGTTCCGATATATACTTCAATCTACCTTTTTGTATGTATTACAATATTTTGCTAAATTGATTAGCATTTTTTTTTAGACATTTGGAGAATTTTATTAAAGTATATGACAGTTAAGATTACATGGCATTGTTTCTCTTCAAAAATAAATGTTGGTAGTTCCCACATGGCACTGTTTGTTTACAAAATATTTGAGAGTACCCACATGGCACTGTTTTTGTTTGCAAAACGTTTGACAGGTGTCACATGGCAATGTTTTGTTTACATACTGCGGAAGGATACATAATCGGGTCCCTGAAAGTAGATCTTTAGCAGGGCTTCAGAAAATATTGAAGTTACCGTGAATACATTATACCCATAGTGAACTTGGAATAAACTGCCCAAAGCTATATACAGGAACGAACAAAGAGTGTTTGATACCGTCGTCATTAAACAATAATACACGCTTCATTTTAGCATTTGGTTATTACAGCCAAATTAACTATCGACGAGTTTGTGCTATCCTTTTGGTATTTAATAAGTGCAAACTGTACTTTTAACGTTTGATGTTTTGCCACAATTTTATACACGACCTCCACACACACTAAATTGCCTTTGATTCCTCACTGGAAAAGTATGGGGAAATAACAAAAACTTACAAAATTATTTACTGATTTATTGAGAATATTAAAGCGTCAAATTAATTGGTCTCGCGAACTAATTTTGCAAAGAATTTGACAGAAATTGTGAGAGGACTGCCCACGTGAACAAGTCTGTAACAAATTTCCAGCCCACGCGATCTTTCAAAGTGCAAAGTTCATAGTCCTACCACACCGTCACGCTTCTTTAGACGGGCGGGAATGAGCACTCGTAAAGCCGTGACGCCACTCGCTAAATAGCTAATAAATGTAGTCCTTATTTTATTGCTCATTGTGTTGCATTGACATCCGGATATCCATTGCCAGCACAGCGGATGCTCGTAAAATACGAAGCCAAGCGAAGAAATTATTTATTGAGTATGCGAACCGTCAGTGTGCTTGTATTGTAATTTATAATCTGATATTTGCCATGTTATTATTAGTGGATATAATGGAGAACTACGTAAGTAAAGGTGTTGTTAAAAGACGCGCGGNTGGAGGTCTTAATAAAAGTAAAATAACTAAATTTGATTTATAATTTATTCACGCAACTATTCTTTACAACATTAAACTACCTATCTCCTCTATTACTTTTGTTTATTTTCGGTGAGCGCAATATTTAATGTATACCTTAATTCTAATTCAAGCACTTATCAATGCGTGTGTATTGGTTACACAGTCACTTAATTCATATTCATTATTTACACACATAGCATCTGTCTTTCCATCATTCCAAATGTCTGACACTCACACTTTGTCAGTCTCTCTCCACTGAGCCGATGCTCGCAGTCCGCAGACTTTACTCCCGCTGGTCACTCTCACCGCCTAATTAATCTCGCTGGCCCGATCTAAAGGGTTCCCGGCACCTCGAGTCTCTATCATAGAGGGTAGGGCAAGGACCATAACATCATTTAATTTAAGGATAACCCCAGTAATTCAATCCGCTGAAGGACAGGAGCGCAGAAGTCCCGAGATAGACTCTACTCGTAGACGCGCTGCGGCTCGCCTTTGTAAATCGCCGCGCACTTCTCGCGTTAACGCTCGCCTGGCCTTGGCACACTCCTTCGCTCGTTCGAGCGGACAGGTCAAGAGAAGCGATGCAGGGCGGAAGGATGTAACAGTCTCTTGTCTCTTACCCATAGAATATATCCAAACCTACATCTCTTCGGAGCCTTGCATTGCTTTGCAACTGGTAGCTTCATCGGCTTTTGCCCCCAAGTTTCTCTTTTCTACAGTTGTGCTTGAGAAATCTTCGGTGCGTGATCTGCGGATCGAAATTTGTAATACATTGGTAGTTTTCTTTTATTTAAAAATACTGTTTTTGCCTGTCATCCCCCTTTTTTTTGTCACTGGTATTTTCACTTTTTAAAGAGCAAAATTCTACTGCCTCAATGACCTTTTCAGTTGAGTTTAATGCAGAGTAGTTTTAATATTTATTATCACTGCATTCCATTGCCCGTGTTTTATTTTTATATCTTTCATCCGCGCGTATCTCGGTAATACCCATTACATTCAGCGTCGTATGTGATGCCTCTTCTCCGTATTTTGTTATTCCATTCGCAAACTTTTATTTCACTTCTTGTTTGTTCTTTTGGTTTTTTCGAGTCAGTTGGGTATTTCGTCATGGCAAATTTATTACTGTTTTTAGTGGTTCGACGTTAAGTTTCGAGTTAGTTTGTAGAGTGCCTGTTGCCGCATATTTTATTTCACGTGCACATAGGCAACGTGTACGTCGCTCAGTTATATCATCAGCCATTCTATCTAGGTAGTGGGATTACTGCTCTGTTGGTTATTTTGACTCCATTGGCACTATTTTCTTACCTGCAAATTAATATTAGCCGCTATTGATGTAATAATAGAAAATTATACATGAATGTAATTCTGTACGTAATGTGCTATCATACAAGAGTCCAGTTGTTATACTGATTGCTTGCATGTTGCACAATGTTGCCCAGCGTCAAACTACAACATGGAAGGGCGTGTAGTTAATGGGCATCTCTTGCATTTAGGGAAGGCGTTGAGTTCGGTCAGGACCGAGTGATGGAAAGGGGTGGAGGTTTTCAATCATGCTTCCCCGTCTGTTTCTCACACAAGTTATGATCATGTCTATCGTGGTGCAGGGTTGGCAAAATAACAGTAAAACGGTGTATTTCCTCCTTCATACAGAAGACAAAGTGCTTTGAACAATCGTTAAATGACCAAAGAATTATGTTCAACATCATTTATGTGTAGAATTATACACACCTAGCAAATCAATATTTTAATACAAAACTACTCACAAGCAAATGGCGGACATTACTAATAGATTACGAGTAACGACAACAATCATGGAACTCAATGGTCGAGTAGAATTGATCCAAATTTGTACAGTTCACTTCCACGGTAATATTTGTCTTGCTGCAAGTTTCGTGAAAATCCGTGCAGTTACGCAGTTTTAAAAGCACATGACACCAACGTTTACTAATGTCTACTGCTTTGATTACGAAACAGTCACTTTTCGCATATAAAATTTAAATGCCTACATTGATAGAACGTAACTTCACAAGAATACTAAAGACACAATACCTAGGCAATTACAATATATTTCGTAAAACTGCATTCATACATTTAATGCAGAATCTAATTTTACCCCCAAATTACCTACGTTGAAGGTTAGTCGTGGAAGCTAGTAGTTACTTAATGTCTATCGTCTCATACAAATTAAACCATTAGGATAGTCGTTATAACACTGTTTTAATATATTCCTAAAACTAAAGGAATGTTTCACGTGCAGTATAAAACATTATCGTGATGTTATTGTTTCAGAACGAGGGCACAATGGCCGTGGTACCTACTAGATTGGGAATCGCGTGAATACTAAATAATACACATAGACACATTTATTAAATATTTCAGAATAGCAAAACGTCGCAAATAGAACAAAACACAGTCATCTGAAGTTTCTTCAAGTTTATTCGAGGTTTAAGGTTTATACAGACTTCAATTACATGAAACAGCGCATTTTCCAGGTTCCGCATATTTTGTGAAATTTCAAGAATTTCGGGGACAATAAACTACGTTGAAATACAACAGAAAGCAGTCACACTGCCATTTCACTCAAAACAAATTAAAAAATGTTTTATTTATCACGTTAACGAATACTTTATTTCAGAAGTAGTTACAAACTGACATTTAAAATCAAGTTGGTCGTGAACTGCTGTTCTGTTGAGACACGAGCGCGGGCGGACAGGAAAAAAGCCCACTGAACCAGCTAACTTGTTCGTTGCTTCAGCCAGGTGTTAACTTTGAAACATGGAACTACTTCTCGTAGTTCACTGCCAATTAACTCTAACTCTGAGTATTGCGGTCATTGTTTACGTTATTATATATATATATATATATATATAATAACGCAGCCTGTAACTATAGGTGGTTCGCGATAAAGTGAGCACACTTGAAAACAACCTTTGAAAAAAATATGTATATACATACTGTGTGTGTGTGTGTATATATATATATATATACACACACAGTATGTATACATATATATATATATACACACACACAGTATGTATATATATATTTTTTTTTTCAAAGGTTGTTTTCAAGTGCGCTCACTTTATCGCGAACCACCTATAGTTACAGGCTGCGTTTCTTGTTAGACGAGTCCATTTAGGCCAGGGGCATCTGTCGTGAGGGCTACAGTTAGTGTAGAGGGCTTCTGTTGCTGGCCGATAGTTCCCAGCAATCTAGTTTCCCCCTGTGGCAGGGAAGGAACAGAGTGCAGTGTCGTTTCGCAACGCTCGTGGGGACCTGCCCCGTTCTATTTATAGTGCCGTGGGCGGCGCCAGCTCAGTCTGGGCTGCCTGCTCCATCCCCCACTCAGAAACCACACTCGGTTCCTTCTCGCGGCAGATTTAGGCAGGCCACGGTTAATTCATACTTTTTCTACGCGGCAGCCGCCTGCTATTTCTTTTAATACCTTCTTTTGTTTGAAAATGGCGTTGGCATTCGTTATCTCCATCATCATTTCGGCCTCTACGCTAGGCGAGCGTGACTGAAACATTGCAGAGCGTGGTGAACGATCTGTGTCACGATTGTCGTGAATGATGTGTGTTATGATTGTCGTGAACAGTATATGTGGGCGGCATCTATTCGTTTTTCCATGCTCCTGTGATAGTTTCTCTCATCTCATATCGCTCTCCCTCTCTCCGCGGGTCGGGTGTACACGATACTCTTCAGCTTTTCTGCTAGGCATTCCTAGGAATTGTTTATGCCACATACCGTGTATTTTTTCGTTATCCTTCGTTCTATAAACTTTGGAAGATTTTGTGTTTATATTAAATACAGAAGCAGATTTTATAATGCCAACCTTAACATCATCAATTTGAAGGTGGGTTCACACTCATGCGTCAATGATTTAGGCTACGTCGTGTTTTCCCCTGCCACTGAGTGAAATTACACACACTCTTAGAGTAAACATATATTTCACATTGAGCTATATTCAGCAACTTCTACGTGTTAACGGTACAGCTAACTTCGTTTCAAAGAAATGCTGTTTCGAAGGAACAAAACTGTTGGACCATCACTGGCAAATGGGGAGTTAAAGACGCATCAGGCTTCAGAACAAGTCTCAAGGAAGTCGAATCTTTCTCGAGAACGGTATGTTGTGGGACGTTTTAATTACCACTTTCACGTTGTGTCAAATTTCGGTCTGAACTTTGTACGAGTGAATTCTACGGTAGTGTGCAATCTGTGTGTTTCCAACAGCGACAAACTCGCAGGGACTTAGTCGGAAGATGCTGGTGCGAGAGTAGACACTGAGAACTTGTGGTCGGAAGGAAGCATCTCCCAAAGACGCCATGCATCCGTCAGTTCGACGCCTTGCTTATAGGCAACCATGTTGGCGTTGACATACCGAGTTAGTGGAGTGGAGTGGAGTGGAGTGGAGTGGAGTGGAGTGGAGTTATTTGGGCGGCTCTAACATCGAGGTCTTGAGAGCCGATGATGGTGAAGCGAGGTGAGTGTGGAGCAGCGCCGGAATTCAAGGGCGGGGGAAACGGGAGATCCCGAGAATCCGGCATCGTCCGACACGATTCCCACATTCGAAAACCCGGGAGTGACCCCGCCGGGAGTCGAGATCGGTTCGCGTAGGTGAGAGGCGAGTAATCTAACCACTACACCACTGCGGCCCCACCGAGTTTGTCCAAAGGTCTGTTTTCATCTGACGTATGGTGGCCAGTGGACCAAGAAGTATCTTTTCCGAGCGTTGTTTCAAAAGTGTCGGTACGCACTAGAAAATACTGTCTTATACCCCTACAAGTTTGGCAAGCCTAATGTATATACAAAAAATAAAGTTCTCCAACTTATAATCCAAGGACTCGGGATGATGCCGGTGGTCGGCAGGTTTTCTCTGCGATATCCCGTTTCCCTGCCCTTGCATTCCGACGCTGCTCCACATCCACCTTGTTTCACCATCATCGGCTGCAAGATCCCGATGTTAAGAGCGGCCCAAACTTATCCACTCCATTATTTACAATTTTAACCAGTGTGTTAGCAAATATGGGATCGTGCACTAGTAATTACTCACAAATAATCCGGCTATTTAGCCCGTTTCACTAAAATGTTATGCATTCAATATGTATACGCTACATGTCTGGGTTATTTATGCCTGTTTGTTTTTTGATGACTTTGCATTTATTGTACCTTATTTTTGTTCATATTCAATTTTGTTGTGTTTTACATTTTTTACAGTTCATTAGCACTTTATTTCCAAAACAAGTTTCATTTCAATGTTGGTACATTATTACTTTAAATGTTAAATACCTTTCGTGCTAGCAGTACCTGCACACGCCTCTGCGATTCTGTAACGAACTCAACTTGTAATTTTGCACGCGAACTGCTTAAATATTGCGGGATCTCGATGAAAACAACGTTTGCGCTTAGTCACAGTTATAGTTTGCCGAAGAATGCGCGTGGACCGCACCGTACGAAACACCGTTGTGCGGGATTTTTAAATACTATTCAAAGTTCCACAAACAGCACATTTCTGCCAGTCTTTCGAATTGTTTACATCTATCACTCATATTTAGGTCAAAAAAACTTAATTATGTTTGATTGTATCGATATAAATATGTTCGTAACGCTCGTGGTTACTGTTGTTGCTAAAGTAAATGTTTATTGTGCTTGCAGATTGTTGTGCAAAAGATCACAGGGATAGGTTCGCTTACGTATAATTGACGATCGACTTAAAAATCATTATACTTCATTTAACGTTGGAGGAAGTGAGTAGTTAGAGTTTGGCTGTTAATTATGTTGGTGGAAAAGTGATCGTTACAAAAGTAAAGGGCACATTAACAATTTCAGAAAAACACATTTTTGAGCACGATTGATTTTATTTCTGAATTTAGTCACAATAACAAGACACTTAGCGAGAAATGCCTGTCTTGACACGTGGCGTGGCGAAATGCTTGTCGGATTATGCCAAGGCTTGATTATCAGAAGAATTAAAGAGTGTAGGTTTATCGCGATTTCTGATGGACTGAAATTATGCATACAATACCAATACGTTCAAAGGTAAAATACCAAACATTAAATGAAGTTACAAATATTACGTCCTACCAGTGCAACATTTAAGTTGACACGTGGACAGCCGTGTCTGGAACTAGTTGCCTGATCATCTCAAAAGTACCAATTCGATTGTTTTCATATGAAAGTACAGTGAAATGAGAGAAATTTTCCGACAGGTCAGAACACCCTTCAGTTGGCTGCTTTCTAACATGTGAATAAAATGTATAAAATAAATAACCGCAATAATCTGCTAAACATGTAGGCCTACATACTTATGATATTGCCTGTCATAGTATTTTGTTATCTACACCCACAGGCGCTCCAAGAATTGATATCCTTTTTACCCCGATTACTTAGTATGTTTGTGAATTTCAATTGTTGTTAATTCTGTATTTGTTGCCCAGTATGTACCATGCTTAAGTGTGAATGTGAGGGTAATTAGCGTACACGTCAAATTGCAAATCGGTCGTAGTGCTTAATTTTGCTGAGTAGAATAAATAAATAATGAAATATGAGAATTAAGAATCGTGAATATGTCTGTAAATATTTAGCTTTCTAACGAGGTAAACATTAAGTTAATTTCCTGTCACACAAAATATCCCAGCCGTACCCCGATATATACATGCCGGCCTCCACTCTGCTATGCATATAAAAGGGTGGGAACAAGAAGATGCAACTGTACCGACGACACGTGCACTTAGTTCTGACCAGGCCTGTGAATCTGGAATAGCCGAATCGGTTCCTTGATCAGCTTTCGTTGTGATCAGATGTGTCAGCACAAGCTATTACTCGACCGCGACAAGTGTGCAGCCGGTGAGGGGAATGGCATCAGCGCTAGCAGCAGGTAGGGAGCAGGGGCGCGTGAGAAGTGACCTTGCTATATAGTAGGGGAAAGTCACACCCGTTGTAATTGTCGCACGTACACAAGTCTGCAAGAATGTGTGCAACAGTATCGCGTACACTGCAGATGTTCATTGTCTATACAAAAATACGTAAGTTAATTATATATATACATATATACACATATACATATATATACACATACATACATTCATGCATTCACACATACACACACACGCGCGCAAATTAAAATTAAATTGTACTGTCTTATTGTTTGCACAAGCCTGCTCATTGTCTCACATTCGCCTTAAATACCCCATTATCCAGGCCACAATGTAATTTCTTTTCATTAAAGCCTTTCTCTTGTATTTGCACTTTCTGAATTTAAACCCCATTTTTTTAAGGGTTTGTCTCAAAGCTTCCCTTTTTCCAGGAAAATCTATCTCTTGTTTTAAAACCGTTAGCAATTTCTTTATCGTAGGAACTTCTCCTTTAGCCGTATAAAACGTATGTATAGTGCCCCGAATTACACTGAGATTAAAATCATTTTAACATCTTTTATACATTTTTCACCCTTTTTTTCCTAGGTGTACGCAGTTTTTCACCACTCACATTAGCTTGTTTTTCTTCTTTTCTAGTTTTGCATATAGTTCGTTCCGATTTACCTGTTGCAGCTGCTGGACATTTATGAAAATTATGGTACCAATATGTCGTCAATTAACACCACATGTGTGAATAATCATAAATTATCAGAACCTTAAATTCTCTCTCCAAAAGGTAAGTAAAGGACATTTTACCTATCTTATCTGACTGGAGTAAACACATGCTGTGACAAAACGTATCAACATGCAACACCAATACTATCCTTTAAATATAAATTAGTTTCCAAAACTACACCAATCATACAGTCATACACTGATTCGAAGGGGGCATTTATTACTGTGGTAAGAAATATCAGACAAATCAACATCAGACACATTTGAACACATATAATTACCAAAAATAATCATTTTCATTTTGATTTCTTACAGTTAAATAATATGAATCGGGTATTGAAATTTCTCAGAGCATTAGAACTTAGTATCTCTCTCTCTAAAGCTATACATTTCAAGGGCAGCATTACGTGAAAATTTAATTATTCCAATTAATAACATTCTTCTTGATGAAAGTGTTCGTGAAACAAATTCTTATTAAACTGAGTAGCTTGATTAAGTAAAATTCCATCACGACTAGCTCTATCAAAAAAAAAAAAATACTGGGTTAAAGAAAAATTTATATGTGCATTTTCTTCTGAAGGAATCAAATAAATGGTCTCAGTTATCAAGAAACTTAAGTGGATTATTTGACCATACCCTTATATACAGGCTTACTCTTGGAAGTTTCATGGTCCTGGAGTCCCAAGCGTCCATCGGCCAAATCTTGGAAGTCTTGCACAATACACTAAAGTTTATTAACCTTGTACTTTTAGGCCTCTTCAAAAGCCTGCGCATATTCATTAAACTTGCGATGGCTCTCCTCCATCGACCCTGACTTACGATGGGTGGTCTTATAAAAGATTTTAAAAAAATTTTACCACAGAAAATTTTCCATGACTGACCGCAATCATGTCTAGAGAGAGAGAGAGAGAGAGTCCCTGGTCTTTCTAAAGTGCAACCCTTTCCCGCTTAATAAAATCACGGATTAAATAATTTTGTAATAAGTAAAGCTTATCTACTAGAAGTTAACATTAGTGATCTCATAGGAAATAACTTATCGGTATACAATAATCTGGTTTGACAAGAAGAAATCACATGAAATAAAACCCAGTAATTACATACATTTGTAATATTAAAACGTTAAATTACTTAGCATTCAGGAAAATTGATAGTTAATCAAAATAGCGATAAAATTTCTACCATCATTTAGAATTTAAACAATCAAGAAGTATTAAACTGACAGATGTAAACATTGAAATTAACTCATAATATTTACCAATATAAGTGTCAGTGTGAAATGTAAAGAAAGGGTAAAATTTCTTTATATCTGCACAGTGTGTTGACTCACGGCTCCCCAGGAGGTGGTGGAATAGTGGGGGGTGGGAAGATCGATGGAGGTGTGGAGGGGGTTGCACGCCAGCTGCTCGTCCCATGAGTCAAGCCGGGTGGCGCCTGGACGTACGAAACGAGCCCAAGGTCATGTCCTTGTTGAGTGCCGCCAGCCCGCCCGCTCCATGTTTCTCGCAAAAACAGCACTTACGGCGATGACGTCCATTTTTATCAAAGTATAGCTGCGTGATAAAGCGCTACCCATGCTCCACATTTCGCGCATGTGTGCATGTGCAAAGTGGGAATTTATCCGTTGCGCATTCTAGTTCTGCAAGCAATTTTTTTTTACTGCTACCTACTCTTACATTATATTGTTTCTGGTTGGCTTGTAAGCGAAAACGTTAAAAAGGGTATGCGTTACTAAGCCCCTGTCACGCTGTGTAAAGTAGTCTGATGCGGTAAAAAAATGCTCGAAGTTGGCCAAAGAACGTTCTGCGGATTCAATTTCCATCGGACATTTTGTATGTAAAACAATATATATATATATATATATATTTTTTTTTAGCTCAGAATTGTGCACGCCAGCAACTGTAATTTTCGATGCCACGTAACTTTAAAATAGCGAACGAGATCTGGAAACTAAATACTCTAGTGTTATAGATACAATCAATTTATATGAAAGCTGTACTTACAGTTTGAAGAGAATATCAATAATATTAAAACAAATAATTAAATTTCATCATGTAGCAAATGTAAAAACATCAGAATTAGACATAATGCGACGACAGTGCATGGTGACACATTGTCATTCGTATTAACGATTATTTAACTACTAAAAATTAAACAGAAATAGTTTGGTGGTCGTATTTAGTCAAATAATCTCCTCAAATTTCTAAATATATTTCTAGATTTGACATTGTGAAAGGTGCTCTAGACTAGTTAGTCTAAGCGCAGACCGCAGATCAAACCTCTCTTTCATACTTATTTGGCCTATCAGTTTTAAGATGCTGTGGGGTCGTAGTGCAGTGTAGTGTACGAGACGACCCTTGCCACATCCCGTGATTAGTGCACTGGTGTATAAAAACATAAAATGGGAAGATAAATGACACACCGCACTTGATTCCTAAATAGATAAAGGCGATAGCTAGCATGTGAACTGACATTCAACTACAAAACGTCACCTGTATATCCTAAGACAGAATTCTATCAAGGCTTACCAAGATCTCCTGAACATGGGACTGTGGCCTAACCAAATTGCTTCCTGGTCTTTGGTTTAAGATATTATATTGGTAGCAAGCGAAACTAAACAGTGGAAAGTGGTATGGAGTGCTTACAATTTAAGTACTCTGGGCTGGCCCGCTCCTGCGGCCGATGATTATCTAAGTTGTATGGCCTTATGTTACATTAGAAATTAAGATAAACATAAAACATATTGCACAATCATTCTCGTGTGCTTTAAATGAAATGCAATAGTAGCCAATAACTGAAATGAACAGTGTAAGTTAATGAAACACAATATTTTGTCCTCGCGTGCTTCATAAGTACGCCACTTTAATATTCGGCCAGTTGTGGGGGGCACTTGGCACAGGCATAGTGCACATTGCGTTCGTACCTCGTTTCGTTCCCTGCAAGCTCTCTGCGCTGAGAGGTTCTATTGGGTAGCTCTGTTGACTGCGTCAGTCAGGAAAATGGGACGTAGGGCAGGAATACAACGTTTGAACAGCGGCAGCTGGTCATTTTTCATCATGCAAAGAAGAAATCTCAACGAGAAATTGCGGAGCACTTGAATCTGCTGAGGTCCATAAATGGATACATCATAAGATGGTTTCAGAAGGAAGACAGGATAGATTCGGTACCTCAAAAACGACAGCCAAAGAAACTAAGCGAGAGAGAATGTCTAGTAATCAGGAAAATAAAGAAATATCCGAAAATTAGTGCTTGCAAACTTACAACAGAGGTAGGCCGTAGTCAATGAATGCGGAAAGAACGTCCATCCAGAAACCACACGACGAGTTATCAGAAGAGCAGGATATAATAGCAGGGTATCTAGAAAGAAGCCTTTCATTAATGAGGCAAATAGAAGTAACGACTTACGTTCACAAAAGACCACGCTGATAAAGATGAAAATTGGTGGAATGATGTTATTTTTTCTGATGAGACGAAATTGAATGTGTTTGGTTCAGATGGCAGGGTAACAGCATGGCGCAAGCCAAATCAGGAGCTAAAATCGGAACATACAACCTGCTGTGAAGCACAGTGGAGGTAGTTTTTTTTTTTTTTACTAACTACCCTAATTACTAAGTGTTAAGTGTTGTCTGGGGGTAGGTCTGGACTGTGTTGCGTTTCAGGACTAAGCCCCATATGCCTACATGAGAGGGAATTCAGGAAAGGAGGCGTGCATCGCGGCAAAGAGGGATAAAGCAGCCATGGTCAGGTTTGTGGCCATGACTGCATTCCTGAGTGTGTAATAGCTGAAGCTATAACTAAGAAGGGGGAGGGGAAAAACCGGCATAGACACCATAAAAACCCTCCCGACAGGAAATAAGTTCAAAACTTGTTCATGCATTAAACAATGCTAAAGGAGTCAGTAGGTGAGGATTCCATGCTCTTTAATGTGGAGTTGAAAATCTAGAAGAGAAAGAGGTGGGGCTGTGGACGCAAGCGCCCTTTAGGGGAGACTGCTGTCAATATTTCTGCGCAGGCACACCTGCACAATAACATTGACAGCAGCTGTTGAATGCAGGGCCCCCCTGCTTCTCGTCGTAGAAGTCGGCGAACCGGGCTGCTCAGTCATGGCACCTACTCCATCTTCACTCTTCCGCGCTGACATCAGGATCTCCACGCCGTGGGTGAAGGTGAGGGGCTACAGCAGGGGGGGAGGCACCCTCTCCCTCTTCCCTCAAAGTAGTCCGTCGGTCTGGGGTGAGCACTGACTCGGCGGGACATTCAGGACCTACCAGGCTGGAGGCGAGTGCAGCTGGCCCAGGAGTGGAGGCTGACATCAGGAAGCTTCCGAGGTCCAACGCATTCCAAGACCATTCCTCACGCATCCGCAGTCAGCAGCTCGCAGAATCCAGCAGTGGGGTTCGCTACACTTCGCATTGTTTCAGCACATCGAGATCCCCCTCCCCGCCATGATGGTTGAGCTGTCTCCCGCCGACGCGCTTCGCCAACTCGTACTGAGCCGCCCAGGTCCCGGACGTCCGTGACGACGGCGCTGTCGCACCGGCCAGTTTGTCCGCGGGCTGGAATTCGAGTATTTCCAGCCACCCCAGAGTCTGGGGATCCCCTATTCGCCACCTGGGGACGCGACGAGTTACGGAATAGTCGCCGCACCCAAGCTGCTGCAGTCCCGCCACACTCGCAGAAGTCTTCGGCCTTCGCTGGTCCCTTGGGGCGGGCAGATCCCGGAGTCGGAGCAGCCACGAGCACGATGTTCATCCCTCAGCAGCCTGGACTCGTAGTGGAGGTAGTATTATTATCTGGGGCTGTATATCTACAGAAGGTGCTGGAGAGGCTGTACGTGTCGATGGATCAATGAAAAAGGAAGACCATCTCAACACCCTGACGGCAAACCTACACAAGAGGGATGATAACCTGGGCATTAGGAACACGTTTAAGTTCTACCAAGATAATGACCCCAAACAAAAGTCATACATTGTCAAGAGCTGGCTTTGGTACAACTGTCCCAAAGTCATTAGCACACCTCCTCAGTCACCCAACCTGAATCCCATAGAAAATCTGTGGGATGAACTCAAAAGAAGACTACGTACTACAATAATTAGGTCCACAAAAGAATTAGAGAAAAGGTTCAATGAAGAATGGAGTAAGATTGGCTCCGAATGTACCAGGAAAATAATTGCTAATATGCCACAACGCGTGCGAGAAGTAATTAAACAGAATGGCCATGCTACCAGGTACTATTAATGTTTGTTTAATTTGCAAAGATGATTATGTTTGTGTTTGAATGATGATGGCCGAATATTAAAGTGGCGTACTTATTCAGCATGGGATGACAAAATCATATTGTTTGTTAAGTTGCATTGCTCATTTCCGTTATTGGCTACCTCTATATTTCATTTAAAGCATACAAGAATGATTGTGCAATATGATTTATGTTTATTTTCATTACTTATGTTACATAAGGCCATGAAACTGCGATAATCATAAGTGGCCGAATATTAATGTGAGTCACTGTATGTTGCTGCGTGGATAGTGCGCGACATTCAAGTTTTCTTGGGGCTCTCCAGTTTTCTCCTTCTTGATTCATTGCCTCCTCCACCGCCAAACTTTTGTGCGCAAGTACAGTCTGTATTCACTTGGAAATTACTAAAAAAATTTTTGCTTTTATTTGCGAATTTTACACAGGAACAAATTGAAAATGCTTTAATTTACGAAACGTCAAATGTGTATTCGTATACATCAGACTGCAGACTCGTGTACAGTTGCGATGCGCTGTTTTTATCTCCTGTGCTGCATAAATAACCAAATGGACTTGCGGTATAAATATTATCACTGTAGAAATTCTAACAAGCACTAATTCATAACATTCGGTGAATCACGGGTGCTCAGTGTGAACTCCAGTGTCACAGGAGGCCGAGAAGAGGTAAGATTGAATATACGCGCATGTTCCCAACATTATATCACGAAACGCCATAACAACAGGTGAAATCGCGTAATCAAACAGTGGCTGAGGCATTGTTTACATGTGGTGTTCAAAACTGACATTTACTGGTATAAACTAATTATTTTGCGTGACTTTGCAGTTGCCTTAAAATTTGGCCAGATAAAGACTACTGAAGAGCACACATTTACTGATAGTCGCAAAAGTATCCGTTCTTCCACCGACGTAACAGAAAATAACGGGCAGTAGTATAAAGTAGCAAGGAAATCCGTTTAAATATGCATAGCTATGTTTTATTTGGGAATGAGAACGTGATGCTATATACAACAACCAAATAAAAACAGAACATGTTCAAACAAATTAATTTGTCTGTCCCGACAGGTAGATTAGCAAAACTAATCGTCCACTTACACTTCCAACACACTTCACACGTGAAAAACAACACCGTTCAGTATCCTCTAGAATTTCCTTTTGCAGCAGTGACAGTTTGAAGCCTCTTCAGCATGGATTGGACTAGTTTTGCTGTGATTTCTGGGCCTATCTTATTCCATTCTTCACGAAATGTTTGCATCCAACTTTCTTTACGTGTAGTTTTCCTTTGCTGTAGCCTCTGCTTTAGTTCCGTCCATAAATGCTCTATAGGGTTTTAAGTCGGATGACTGAGGTGGCGTGTGCACCACATGAGGTGTATTGTAAAGCAATCAGTGCTTAACCCAGACAGTATGCTTCGGGTCATTATCCTGTTGTCATCAGCAATCCCTAATTTTTCGACACTAGAATACAGTTCTTGCTTTAAAATATCCATAACATACACAATCTTGTTCGTTGTTGCAGATATTATGCGGATGTTACCTATATCAGCATCCGACATACACCCCCATATCATAATGGATCCGCCCCCATGTATAAGTGTAATGTTTTGAAGCTCCTCATTCTTCTTTCTCCACACACGTCACTTAGCGGACAAACCACACAAGCAGAATTTACATTCGTATGTAAATAATACTTATTTCCAGAATGTCGGTGGCTTCCTGACATATTGTTTTTGCAAACTCTAACCTCTAATGTTCGTTTACCTTACTTATCCAGGATTTCTTTCTGCTTATACGGCTCTTCAAACCAGGTCTATGATACACTCTTGTAACCGTATCAGCGCTGATGTTCATCCCACTTGACGGTTGTACATTTGATCGAAGTATGGGACCAGAAACAATGGGATTTCGCCACTGTGCATACGTTTTGTGAGCTTCCTAAGGTGTCCTGTTCGTGGTTTGTTTTATCACACTCTAAGTGGTTTTGATCCTGTGGATATTGCCCTATACTGTTGATCGTGGTATTCCTGTTTTCTCGGCGATTTGTCGTTGAGAACGTCCTTTCTGGAGACCCATAATTCGCTCCCGTTCAATAAGAGTTTTTTTCCCTTTGTTTTCACCCATTCTAGCTCTGAACTCGATGTTGTACGTATTGGACATTCGGTACGTACTGCTCGAATTAACTCTGACTCGTGTATTTTGCCCTTGTTATGTCATACAGCACAGAGGATATAGTGGACGAGGAGAACTTGCTATTTGTTATGCTACGTTCGTACATTAGTCATTTCTGACAGGAAACGGAGATACAAATAAAATATTATGTTACCATTACGTTCAGCGTGTATTGTACTTTGCTGTAGGTAGGCTATTTTCATCAAGGCTTAGCGAAGGCATTTGGAAGTCCTTTTAACACAGTGTTCTTTTCACACGGCATCAGGTAGATGGATACTTTTGTAACTATCTGTATATAATCAATGTGCTGTTCTTGAATTCAAGCCTCATGGTTTTTATAGTCCATTGATGGTTACATTTAACGTTCTACTTGCAGGCGATTCCTCTGCCTAATTCAAAGCAAACTTAGCAAAGTATAGAAAATAACGCCTGAGTGACAGCGCACCGCATTCTTGCCCATTCAGTTAAATATTATTTTGCATGAGAACTATTCCTTACACACACATGCTCTCTCTGTTTTTTTATTTATATCATGTATAAATCAAATATTGAAATTTATAGGTAATATATGAGGAAAAGTTTAATTTAACTAAAAATAAGGTAATTTTATGTTAACAGTATTATAAAACGCGGGTGATACAAGACATATTTAGGAGACAACCAAACATGTCATACATGGGGTAATTTTTCAAAGGTTTGATTCAAAAAGTGTGAAGATTCCGCGAATAACTATAACAGTTTTGTTTTCAAAAAACCTTAGTCCTAAGTAGTTACTGCGCGGCTGGCATGCGCGCTCTATCCCACCCTTGTANAGTCCTAAGTAGTTACTGCGCGGCTGGCATGCGCGCTCTATCCCACCCTTGTACGCCTGTACGTGTCTCACTGGTGGATCACAGAGTCCGGATAAACAGAAGTTTGAAACGAATCGCAAGGGTTCGAGGGCAGTGAGTGCATCTCTAACTCTTTAGCTGCCTGAGATAGGTCAATCTGCATTGAGTCTCGTGTGTTTCCCAATTTGTTGTACGTGTGTTGTAACGCATATCCGTTTAGCGCTAGCAGTGAGGTGTGTGTACTGTTACACGGACGCTCTGGCACGTGGTAAGCGTTTTGTTTGGTTATCTTGTTGCAGAGCTACTTCGTCACCGACTACGACCCTACCATAGAAGACTCCTACACCAAACAGTGCGTCATAGACGATGTTCCTGCCAAACTGGACAGTAAGTGTGAATCTGCTGTTTTCTGCCGCCTGTATGTTTAAGGAATTGTTGCTTAAATTGGCATGTCCATTTATTTCGTCGAAAGGGCTATGGAGGAAGAGGAGGTTACAAGCTGAGTTAACTATTGATACCCACGACTCACAAAAAACTAGGACCTATAGTCTGCGTAAGAAGGCAGGCTTTTTTGGTACCCAGAGGTTGATAATCAGATTATGTTGTAGTATGAAAGCGGTTCATTTCGCCAACCGCATCAAACTGTACATAGTATAATGGTGCTCCTATTACGACAGAGAAACTTGTGTTTTGCCTTTGCCTTGTACTAGGGTTGTGAATACTGAATGTAACGTTCTTAGCGGGGTCGTTTGAGACATTTGTTGCTCGATCAGTAGCGGGGAAGGACTGGGCTTTTGTCTGCATGCTATTTGAAAAACTGTTGTATATTTCTGCTAGCAAAGAAGCGACGTCGTATCGTATATTATAAGCGTAAATACTGTCAGCTACTATATTCTAAGTGTGACCGAGCTAATAGTGTGTTAACTTAGGTTTCTTATTTGATTTAGAAAACACGACCTTATATTTAAGGGCATGCATGGTTTTCCTCGTTCATTAGATTTTTCCATAGGGCCACCTGTATTTTTCGTGAAAAGATTAACGCGGAGGCTAGACTTAAATATCCTATGTGCACACTTGCAGTCTTCATTTGACTGTTAGCCGCTTGTCTTAGTGTGAAGACAGTCTATTGCATCTCTGAGCCAATCGGAATTAAGTTTCTCCGATACTGAGACTCCGTGATTCGCGGGCAGACAGATAAGGCGCGTAATAATTCAAATGATCCAATCACGGAAGCGGTTCTGAACTAAAGTGCGTTGGGACATAACTTGTCCTGAAATATTTCGCGAATAGCAGGTGGCTCTACATATAACCTATGTATATTTTCCCGTGGTGTAATGCAATCTATGCAGTGTCCAAGGATACTAAGTTCACTTGAAGTTGAATATTTAGGTTTACTTGATGTGTTTTTAGCGTAGGCTACATTCGCAGACTACTAACGCCGTTAAAACCTTAATGTTGTTGGCATTTTTTTGTTGTATCTTCACACTTTTTGAATCAAACGTTTGAAAAATCACCCCATGTATGACGTGTTTGGTTGTTTACCTAAACACGTCATGTATCACAAGCGTTTTAAAATTCTGTTAATAAAAAAAAATATGCTGTTTTTGGTTGAATTGAACTTTTACGTATATTTTATGAATATGAATAAAACCAGAGCTAGAAAGTAGGTCTCTTAATTCATAAGAAATAGTTCTCATGCAAGATTTTATTAAACTGAGTGCGCACGAATGCGATGGCGTCGTCCCTTTAGTGTAATTTTCAAGACGTATGTCTGGTTCACATATACGCCGATCACGTCGAACGTACGGAGTGGAAAAACAACCACCATCGTCCTAGTTTTCTGCACGAGTTACGGAGAGAAATTGAGCTCACGCCGATATTTCTGCTCCCGAAACAGCAGATTTGGCCTATATTTCCCAGAAGTCAGTTGGTGCACATATTATATACTGCTAATTTCTTGGACATTCAATATATATTCATGCAAATGTAAAGAATGGTCCACTGTATGTATTTATAATTAAATATTTTATTCAATATGTGTAATAAATAAATGTAGTTTGAAAATGAACCGATAGGTAGCACTAAGATAAAATAGATTTTTGGATATAAAAATGAAATTAAAGTATATTGAAAATGATTTCGTAAAATTTTGTACTACCCTAAAATTAATATAATAGAGTAAAAACAGGATAAAACAAATTGCAAACAAAAAACAAAAGGTTGAGCAGCGTAAATGTGAACCAAGCTGTTGTTGGCTTCGTTGGAGGAATATCCTGAAAGTAAAACTTCAGCGGGGCTTCAGAAATGTCTGAAGAAACCATGAATGGCTATAATCACCTATTGTCGCTGACCTCTCCTACAGTTAGTGAAACAGACTCTTTTGTGTTCCACAGCAAATTTTCCTCCAACAAATGCAGCAAAAAAAAATGAATGAAGCCCTGTCACAGAAAATCGATTAAATNCTCTCCTACAGTTAGTGAAACAGACTCTTTTGTGTTCCACAGCAAATTTTCCTCCAACAAATGCAGCAAAAAAAAAAATGAATGAAGCCCTGTCACAGAAAATCGATTAAATCTTGCACACGTATTTGTTTCATAGTACTTATTCTGCTGAAACACAGTCGCCACTCTAACGGCAGCCTTATTGTGTCGACTGCGCATTCNTATTTGTTTCATAGTACTTATTCTGCTGAAACACAGTCGCCACTCTAACGGCAGCCTTATTGTGGAATGCTTACGTGTGTCGACTGCGCATTCGCAACGAGAGCGCTGCAATCTATCTCGGCGCAGAATATGCCTGTCGTTTTGCAGACATCGCGTGATCTCTTGTAACACTGTGTGCGCATATTTAATCCCACATCAGCGCAACGCAGGTGCAAATTTTTCGTCGCACCTCTTGATAGCAGTATTTAATCGGGTCCTCTGGAGTGGAGAGGGTCTTGAGNGATCCACGAGAAAACACGCCGACCAGCGGCATCGTCAGACATTATTCCCACACGTGAAGGTCCAGGAGTGGCCCCGTCGGTAATATAATCCGTTTCGCCTTGGAGATGGAGGTGAGTGCTCTAGCCGTTGTGCGCCGACTGCGGTCCCCCATTGCCTGGAGATGGGAGTACTGAAGACTTGCTGACTTCACTATTTCACCGTACGGTTTCTTAGCACTTCTTGCCTGTGATAAGTTTTCTTTGTAATCATCAGCTTTTCGTTTACCCTTGGGGACTTAAGTAACTTCCAAAGAACAGAGGGATTTTTGGGAGGGTTGTGTTTTTTGTATGTCTCTTCATATTCTCCATTAAAAGAAAGTCTGTCATACTTGATTTTAATGGAGAGTATGAAAACACGTACAAACAGACTCGTATGGTCTTTTAAACTAGCTTTCTTACCGAAGTACCTTGTTCGAGTCCGTGGGATTTTTCGGGCGGCCAATCTTATAGGATAGCGNTTCGTTTACCCTTGGGGACTTAAGTAACTTCCAAAGAACAGAGGGATTTTTGGGAGGGTTGTGTTTTTTGTATGTGTCTTCATATTCTCCATTAAAAGAAAGTCTGTCATACTTGATTTTAATGGAGAGTATGAAAACACGTACAAACAGACTCGTATGGTCTTTTAAACTAGCTTTCTTACCGAAGTACCTTGTTCGAGTCCGTGGGATTTTTCGGGCGGCCAATCTTATAGGATAGCGAACGCTGTCGTTATGGGTTTGCTCTAGGTACTCTTTTACCTTTCCACTTTCATCCCCACACCGCTCCTCCCGCCCCTCGAATATGTCTACTGGTCGCACTTGGCATTAGTTCATACAATTCCATCTGCCAAAGTTGAAGTATTATGGAATTCGCGCACACACCTGTCCCATCTAAGGTCTGCCTTTTTGATATTTTGTTCCGATTGCAGTAAGATATTTCATGTCACATTTATTTATAAACATCTTCAGAAGTAATCAGTATACAGCTGAAAGATAGAAGTTTTTTTAAAAATACCTTATTCGAATTTGAACTCGAATAAAGGAGCCGTGGATTTGGTACCATCCGTAAATTGTGATAAATTCCTTTGCAAATAGTTATAAGTAGGATAGATAAGACATCTCAGGGTGAAAAACTAGATTGTGACCTAACGTAACAAGAGGAGAAACTCACGGAGGAAAGCACAATATTCGTGAGAGTTCGGAGTATTTATTTGTAGACGAGTGTCTTAGTTTTATTTGTAGTTTTTTTTTATTGTACCTATTAACGTTTTCGCCTGTATGCATTTTGGCTAAGCAGTAGAGGACCCCGGAATCGTGCCCGTAACTTCGAGGTATATTGGTAACACCTTAGTGACCTGTACGTTTAATTTAAGTCTTATGTTAAGACAGCAGAAATTATCGTCGTGGCAGTGGAGTTGAAATTGTCTCCAAATTATTCCTCAGAAGTTTGGTGTTTAATAGGGTAAATGCACCAGTAGTCTACATCCTAAGCTCGAAATCTCAGTTTTGCACTCATATTTCCGTTTGTTGTTAAACTCTGAACTTGCAGTTTCGTTTTCCTAGTTCATCTGCTTCTTATGTTACTCTAGTAATTGTCTCAAACGTATAAATTGTTTAACACTATTAAAAAACCTACATATTCCAACACCCATGTTTTGCATTAGTAGTTGTCNGGGTGTTTGGAACGCATAAACGGTTCAGAAAAACGTTAGAAACACTTGAATAACTCGTTTTATTTTAACATGATTCATTTTATCTACAATATTAGAGCTCATTCTTGTTAAAGGAACTGTCGTGTTAAAAATAACGTGCATATTGTTGGCCCACAAAATAGTTTTAGGGTTGGTAAACAAAATCTGTACCACAAGGTAGGTAACTGAATTTATTAAGTACATTAATTATACGTAATTCACAACTATTCATAATACACAGGCTCTTTATTTAGAGGGTTGTACCTAATACATGTAAATTAGAGACTAGTTCTTCAATAAAACACGAAAAAACTATAAGAAACTCCAATACAAAAACAAACACTATCTGGAAAGTATATCAAAAATCTACGTTGACTGGATGTGGAAACTGATATCTATTATTTAAAGAATCTCCTCCAAATATCAGTGGTATAGAGATTCCCTCTATTACTTGATTTGTATTTATAATTCGTAATGTCGACTATTGAATAAAAGATTCTAACCTGAAATAACTATATCTGAGCAGTTCAACAATTTTGATTTTAGCCACTCAATAGGTAGTTTATAAGCCCTGGCGGAAAACATTAGGGGGATTCAGTAGTCGACATGGGTGTCGACCACTGCAAAATTTTAAGATATGAGCTCTAGTAGTCGACACCCTCTCACACCTTGAATAACTAATGAATTCGAACAACCTTAGGTGCAATTTAGGAGCAAAACAACCTAATATGAAGATAAAATGAAAGCATTCACAATGGACAATGTTTTTCGGACAAATAAACACGAAGTTAATCTTACCTTCCTTGTCAGCAGACCATTGTGAACACACCACTTTGACGACTGATCAACAGTGCAGATTCAACGGTCACTCCTATCACATTTTACCCGCCAATATCCGCATGGCAACCATTGTTTCTCATACGGGAGGCATTAAGTTTACCGCCACAAATAAGAGTATCGCTAAACAATGTTCTTAAGCCTTATTATTTGATGTTAAAACCCACAGTGTCGACTACGGGTACACTGTCGACTACTGGTGCATTTACCCTACTGTAGTATTGTTTCTTTGCAAGAAGCAAAATAAAAACATAGAAGCAATACGTAAATATACTGTACTTAAGACTGCCAACTGGGTACACATTTAATCATTTATGGCGACTAAATATAAGAAAACGCTGGGGTAAGCAAATTAAATAACAACTTGTCACGTTAGAAAATGAGAATACACTTGTGCGTTTAGAAACGTAAAACTTTAATTTCTCGATGAAACAATTTTTATTATGTAGGCTCAATTTTTTTAAATTACAATTTTATGAGTAAATAATGTTTGGCTCTCTTTATATGCGGATTATACAGCATGGTCCACCTAACGTGAACACCCCCAAAATTTCCGGAGTGGTTGCAGATCACGAATTGCCGTCAAGTGACTATTCGTAACACGTGTATGGACAGAAATAATTAAACCTAATATGATTTTCCCCCAGGAAACATACATTTATTTCAACGGCATCTGAAAGTATGTGCAAAGAGGAATTCAGTGATATAGCATATGCAATGGAAAGTAGCACAGAAACGTCCAGCTAAAAACACTACACAACCACTTTAATCAAGGTTGGATGTTGGACAAATGACAGTTCCACATACAAGTTAATCTTAGTATTAATTAATGTAACAAATCGAATTCTTTCTGGCTAACTTAAACATACGACACAATTATGTATAAGCAAATCTCTGTTCGCTGAAACTGAATATTTTATCTCAGTTTCGTGACGAGGACTTGCGTTTTGAGTCTGCAAGTGTAGTTTTTATGAAATCTGTTATTTAACATTGATAAGCTTTTCCTTTAATCGATTTTTTGGGTTATATGTGCATTTTCTCTACACTTACCCACCGTTGTTGATGGTTATATTTCTACATAATATTGAATTAAATTGATATTAAACAGGACATTTTTTATTGCAAGATTAACTACCAATTAGGACGAAAGTAGTGTTCGCCGCAGAACATGGGTGCAGTGCAGTATACAAAAATAACGACCATTATACCGGAAAAATTAACCAATACACAATTAATTGGATACAATTGTATGAAAAAATATATTATTAAATTATCTAGTTCTAGTGCAAGGCTGCAAAAGCAAAAGACAACGAAACACACGTAACACAAAGGACAGCACGAAAAATAAAACGAAAAGGTAAAAAAGTTTATAGATTGATCAGCTGTTTTAAAATTTTCTTTGAGATGATTATACCTATTAACTTGTCTTACAAATTTACACGAATAAACNTATTAAATTATCTAGTTCTAGTGCAAGGCTGCAAAAGCAAAATACAACGAAACACACGTAACACAAAGGACAGCACGAAAAATAAAACGAAAAGGTAAAAAAGTTTATAGATTGATCAGCTGTTTTAAAATTTTCTTTGAGATGATTATACCTATTAACTTGTCTTACAAATTTACACGAATAAACATATCGCAACATTACACAAGCAAGGAAAAATCTTGCTTCTACTTGCAACTTAGACAAGGAGTGACTTGTAATTTCTTCGTTAATCCGGTGTAGGTATAAACTTGCAAGGTTAGAATATTGCGCAAAGTGTGTTCGTGTCATAAATATTCATGGCTTGCGCAGATTTGCAAGCCGGTTAACATGTCCTGCAGAAACGAGCTGGTAAAAGAAGGCGACATGGGCAGTTTTCGCGCTAGAGGCGTTAACTTGATATGCTGCCTGAGCAGTGCTTATTTGTCCAGTGGCCCGTCTTGTTGTTTGGCTCAGCAGCTGGGAATCCGGCCACTCGTAACAGGAGTGTTTAATGTTGATTTCAACTTCTCCAAGACCTGTGGAAATAAAGCGTGGCGTGTGAAACACGAGCACAGTTATTGAAGACGGGATTCTTGTTAAAAAGTGCGAGTACCACGACCTTTGTTGGATTGTTTGTTTTAATCAAAATAAGCANTTGAAGACGGGATTCTTGTTAAAAAGTGCGAGTACCACGACCTTTGTTGGATTGTTTGTTTTAATCAAAATAAGCAACTAACTCTGATTTCAACATTAATTTGTTTTTAACTGCGTTATCTGGTATGTTAAATTAGTGGATGCAGTTATAAGTAAGACCTTCCTTTCTTCCATGTATCACGTGTTTCTAAGCAGGTGATAATCGTTCTCCTATGCCCTAGGGCATTCGCACATCGTAAGATTTGCGTAAGTTCTCGACTGATCATTAGGAGTCGAGTCCCATTTTAATTGTTTTTTTTTTCCCCTCCCTATACTGCCGTAACTCTGCCCGCAGTCGTCGGCAGTTGGTGCGGCTCATCTCATTGTGTTGCTGTTAGGGAATCATAAACAGCAATCTTGCATTTGTCTTATGAGCAGCTCAATACGTACAGTACAGTACAGTACAGTACGATTGGATACACAATAGAAAACCGCGTGTAATGTGTGCTTAACGTTCTTGAAAAACGCGTAGATAAGACTGCCAAACACTATTTATTACGCAGTTTTGTGTTCAAAACCACCGGCAAAATACTCCGTGCGGTATCCGGTGGAGAAACCGGAAACCGCGGTCATGTTTTAGGGTTGCCAGATGTACTTATTTACACGAAACAATTACGTTTTCGCGCATATTGTTCCACGTACTGTTTTTGTANTTAGGGTTGCCAGATGTACTTATTTACACGAAACAATTACGTTTTCGCGCATATTGTTCCACGTACTGTTTTTGTATTTTACGGTACACTACATGATCCGTTTATAAATATCAATTGCATAACTTAAAGAACTATGAAGGTGAAAAGGAAGTACTTCCAAACAAATAAATTATCTCTATGACATGTTCTAACAAGTATTTGTAAATATNTTAGGGTTGCCAGATGTACTTATTTACACGAAACAATTACGTTTTCGCGCATATTGTTCCACGTACTGTTTTTGTCTTTTACGGTACACTACATGATCCGTTTATAAATATCAATTGCATAACTTAAAGAAATATGAAGGTGAAAAGGAAGTACTTCCAAACAAATAAATTATCTCTATGACATGTTCTAACAAGTATTTGTAAATATNTATGAAGGTGAAAAGGAAGTACTTCCAAACAAATAAATTATCTCTATGACATGTTCTAACAAGTATTTGTAAATATATGCATACTATTTTGACTGTTAAATACGTGTATTATTTTTTAAGTTTGGTTTATACATTATAATGGGCGTGCGTACACACTTCCATTAGAGGAGTGCCTGCAAAATCTCATGTAGCATAGTATACAATTATAATATTTGTTGTTGTATACACACAAACAGACATACATGCACAAAAGAATCGCCGATTCATGTTTTTGATGATACACAAACATAAAAAACAACACACAAACTATTTGACTGTTCTCCACTGAGGAAGAGCGAGAGTCAGTGCTTTACAACGTAGCCACAGTCATTCTGCATCCGACAGTGCCATCTACGAGGGTGGAGTCGCACTACCTCTGTACATCCAGAATCCCTATTGGTGTAAACAGCAGCACATTAATGGTAGGATGGGTGGGTTTCTTCAGTCCAATAGGGGTGTTGTGAAGGGGGAAGATAAGGGCAGTAACTTTATCGTCCTGTGCTTTTTGGCTACCATTTGCACCTTTTGCTCAGTAGATTTAACTTATTTATGACAGCGATACTTGGAGATACAAACGTATAGGCGGAATTACCATATTGAATGGCTACATTGAGGCCCATGGCCCACCCTGTAGGCGTACATGTCTATATTAATTTAGGTGTGTCATAAACGCAATATCTCGGACATGTGTTCTGTTTCTCCTTCCCGAATATCTGGCAACCGTATCATGTTTGGTGGCCACGGATGATGTCGTCTGAAACTGCCAGCAGTAACGGTGCTGGCCTTCCTACAGAGGTCGTGTAAAATGCCGTCTGAAACTGCCAGCAGTAACGGTGCTGGCCTTCCTACAGAGGTCGTGTAAAATTCCGTCTGAAACTGCCAGCAGTAACGGTGCTGGCCTTCCTACAGAGGTCGTGTAAAATGTCGTCTGAATCTGCCAGAAGTAACGGTGCTGGCCTTCCTACAGAGGTCGTGTAAAATGTCGTCTGAATCTGCCAGCAGTAACGGTGCTGGCCTTCCTACAGAGGTCGTGTAAAATGTCGCTGGAGATTGTAGTTCCCACAAGCACACGTCGACTAGCGACAAAAAAAAAAAAAACTAATCTGTGTGCAAGTTTTGTTATAGCTGTGCAAAGAATTTAATTGAAACTTTTAGGAATATAGGACTTTGAACTAAATTAATAAAATGGGTTAAATTTTATTTGAAATACTACAATCGAGTTTTCTTTGGACACCAATTAAACACGGCATATAGCAACCACTATAAATTTATGATGCATTGTTAACTGTTACCGGTTTCAGCAAATTTTCATTTAGAACTGAACATGGCCTAGTATCAAAATGAATGTAGCTGAAATTGGAATGAAAGTAACTGTTAATAGTAGCGAACAGAGGTCGGCCTGTAAAGAAAAATTGGGGCGTGGCTTTATCGGGGATACGTCTGCGTTAGCGGGTAATATTTTCATTGGAATATGGGAATAAAATGAAAGTAAAAAAAAAAATGTAGAAGTCATTCATTGTCACTTTCAACTTTTCTGAATCCCTGATAAAGTTCTGCTTTCAGACTATTCCTTCGCCTCGTGTAAACAAAGCTTAACCAAGTCTAAATATTACACTAAAGGGAAAACACGCCGCATTTGTGCGCACTCAGGTTGTTTGTAAACACGATTTATTAATTTTTTCTTATCAAATCACGAACTCAGTTTTAGTTGCACACACAGACGAACGAAGTTAACCGCCCGCCATCTGGTCCCACTGCTTTCCATTGTCTTCATTCCCACAATTCATGGCGTCAATAAGCTATGAATACGTTTTTTTAGTATCACTCGGACCTGAACACAGTTTAATAATATTTTCCATGAGAACGATTTCTTACTAAGCATTACCAACATACCTATTTTTTCTGTTTTATTCGTATTTATTATAAACGAAATATTATAATTTATTAATAAAATATAAGTAAAACTTTAGTTCAGTCAAAAATAGTACACATAGGTATGTTAACAGGAGTGAAACGCTTGTGTTGCGTGGCATATTTAGGAAACGACCAGACATTTCATGCCCGAGGTGATTTCTCAAAAATTTGGTTCCGAAAGTGTGAAGATACTACGAATAGACTAAACTTTACTTTTGTGGCTTAATTGGCAGATCTAGACGATATATTTCGTTTGGCACCAAAATCAGTTCGCTAGCACGTTGGAGTCGCGAATCATACACTGTCCGGAAATTTTTCACCTGCGACGAAAAAAGTTTTATCCAGTCGTCGCGGGCCCTCACCCGCTCCTCGCGCATACGCGACGCCAATTTTTGTTCATGCTCGCATCGTAGCTGGACCGAGTGAGACATATATTTCAATCATGTTTATTAGCCACGAAGTGTCGGGAAGGATCGCCCTGCAAATGTCGCATCGCCGTTTACGTCCCGGTACCTAACGTGTCGGTCTGATATTAAATCCGTATTCACGTCAAAACGGAATTGAGTGAGAAAAAAATAGCTGCATCTCGGTGATATGCTGCAACGCGTAACAAGCGACTTTCGAAATATTGTATTTATTCAAATCTCACGTTAAAATAATCATGTACTCCAGTTTTGCATGATATGTATATATATTCTATTTTAGCGAACTCTTAAAAATGATTTTGAACGTGTATGTATCTGCTTGTTGAGAATGATTCAATACAGCTATCATTTAGTGATGTTTTGATTTAAGTCTAGGGGTATTTAGAGCAAATTTTGGGTCATAATTCCCTTTCCAGTTCACCTTGAAATAAGCAAATTTTCAAAGTGGACTGGACCTGTCTATTTCCAGTCAGGTTAGTTTACATCTACTACGTTAGGGTAAAACTTCGAGCTGGACTGAACTCGGAATGGAGTCAAAACCCAGCCAACATGGACCGAAAGTCGCGTTTAAGGTTAAGTTTTCAATCCGCATTCGTGTATAAATAAGAGCGAAGATGAAGTGAACATGAACCGAGAGATATTTAATGATATATTTCGGCAACTGCGTCAGCTAGAGAACGAAGCATACTCGGAAAAAAGAACAGACGATTGTTTATCTCCTATAGTTTTTGTTTTGATTATCTTGTTTCGTGATTTATGCGACGTTAAGCTCTTTACATGTTGTCATAATTTGTTCTGCAGTTCCTTCGAAGCCGGCATTACCCATTTCTACTCTTACCAACTGAAAAATATCTCCCTATAATTTTTACCATCCAATAATTTTGATATTTATTTTACCAACATTACGCTTAGCAAAAACTCTACTTCCATCTCGGCTCAGACATTTCGCATTTCCTTCTTGGGCATGATAACTTAGAATCTGCTTAAAACTGCTCCGCCGTGCCTGTAAACATGCACACAGTAAACTTCCAAAATGGTGCATTTGTTTTGCTCTCACTCCCAGTATGCTCCTGTTTAGTGTTTAGAGTAAACTTTCAATCTGGATTCTACACTCTTGTCCACCTTGCCGACTGCGTGTTTGAGATACTGTTTCAATCGCGATTTTTCAGTACTCTTTGTTCAATCCGGATTGAAATTTTACTCTAAACTTGGTCTTTTAATGGCAACATTCAGTTTGAATCGCCTATTCCAGTCAGATTTCTATTCTGATTGAAATTTTGGTTTAAACTGGGGTTAAGTAGAAGCCTATTATTTCCCATCTCGGAGGTTCGATCTCAGTAATTCATTAGTATTATGGTGTTACAAAAAATGTAACTGCCAGTCCACTACACGTAGGCCATTGTGCTATTATTTCTTTTGAAAACAAAAATGTTAATTTTGTCCTTAAATTTCTTTCCCGCCTTCATCCCCCATTTAACTTTTTTTTCTCAAAAAAATTTGCCACTTTGTAATGTTTCGTACATGAATTCATAAACCTATATTTACCAGAGACTAAAAGTTTATAAACTCTGCACATTCTCGATGCATCCAAAAATATGGCTGTATCCATCACAAAATTCATGCTACGGTGTAGACTAAGTAAGAAAAGCGATAATTTCTTTAAAATATCTCGAAGTGTCGGAATAATTTGCAGCCCGAGAAACCCCACAGCGTGTCGGCAACGTCCGCCTTGTTTGCCACATGCCTGGGTGGCCGTGGAGTCGTCTGGCATGCAGACCGCGCGACCACCGATACCCTCCTTCAAGTTGCGGTTGTGGAGCGCACAAGTAGGAGCGCAGGACAATCGCGGTAGGCTCCGCCCACCTGAGGTTCAGTTAGACGGCCGGTCCATTGCGTTTGGACTCGTGCCTGTAGTGACGACGTGGTAGGGCACTAAAGACACACATATTTCCCAGCCTTGGGAGGGGGCTGTGTGCGGCCAACTATAGTGTTATCACCCACACCGTCCTCTGTTATCAGGCCCTTAATGGAGTTGAAGCTCCACCGAAGTTGCACGATTAAGTGTCCTTGACATGCGAGCCGAATGGCCCCTTCGCCCGTAAGATGACGTGAGTTGGCTGTCTCGGAGCGCACCACGGCGCTAGTCGCTGACAGCAAGGCGGCTAAGCCCCCACGCCGACCTCGTCAGTTGGCGCGAGTCCAGCTCGTGTCGGAGAACCACGAGGTTGCTGCAAGCGAGCCACGGCAGGTGGGCGACTCTTTCTCANGGATGCACGATTACGTTAAGTGTCCGTAACATGTGAGCCGAATGGCCCCTTTGCCCGTAAGATGACGTTAGTTGGCTGTCTCGGAGCGCACCACGGCGCTAGTCGCTGACAGCAAGGCGGCTAAGCCCCCACGCCGACCTCGTCAGTTGGCGCGAGTCCAGCTCGTGTCGGAGAACCACGAGGTTGCTGCAAGCGAACCACGGCAGGTGGGCGACTCTTTCGCACTGCGACACATGCAGCCAGGCTCCAGCAACTTGAATAGGGAACATTAATCCATGCTGAAGATGAGAGAAATTTGAGGTTCTACCACATTACAACTTCAGCACTTAAAAAGAAAATTGAATATTTAAACATAATAGTTACTACTTGTGTATTGTATAAATATTGTTACAATACACCAGGGGCGTATCTGATTTCATAAGGAATGTAGGTCGAAAATAAAAAGAAAGAACTAAATTAGATTTTTAATTTATTTATAATGTTATAAATATCCACACAGCTATTAATTAGAACATTAAACTACTTGTCCTCACTTTTACTCTTGCTATTATCAGCGAGTGCAATATCTATCTGAATTTTAATTAAATTCCTTATCGCTGTCTCCATATTGGTTTGTCTTTTAATTCAATTTCAACCTGTCTGTTGCTATCATTTCAAATGTCACTCACCCCTCCAGTTCAGTAGTCCCGCCCGTCAGTCTCTCTCTCCACTGTACCGATGTTCACAGTCCGCAGACTTCATTCTCGCTGATCACTCTCGTAGCCACTCGTAGCTTCGCTATCTCGTGGCTTCCCCCCCTCCCCGCTTTTTTTTTAGCCTTTTCTTTTCTCACGCTTGGCTTTTACGGTTTTGGAATCCTCCAAACTCTAGACTGTTGGCTCGGAGGCCCGTCGCGTCTTAAATAGTCTTAGCTGGCCCGATATAGAAGGTTCCCCGTACCCTAAGTCTCGCTGAGAGAGGTAGGGCGATGACCAGAGCATTCTTGCAACGGTAACCTCATAAATTCAATCTGCTAAAGGGCAGAAGGTGATAAGAGTCCCGATACGCTTATCGCGGTGGCAGCGACAGGCCTTTGTAAATCTCCGCGCATTCCTTGGGTTACTAGAAATTTCCTTGGCAAGCTGTCATTCGCAAGCTCGAGCAGGACCGGGTAAGAGGAGTGATGCAGTACAGCGTCGTGATTCGAACCAGCTACACTGAAAGACTTAGAAACATGCATACGGCTGTGCGGTATTTGTCGGTTGTTACTCTAATGTGCACTAAAAATAAACCTGCAGTATGGCGGTGGTCACACCTATAAATTTTTTAGTTTTAGTTGCCAACATTACTGCAGATGTGTCGGCTATTTCGCACTGTTAAATATAAAAGGTTTCGGACAAGGTAGTTTTTTTTTTTCAGAAGGGCATTGCAGAAGTGTTCGGCTAACCGTAATCAGCAATATGACAAATCTAATGCACACACACTTACAGTGCCCCGCGTTTATTTCTTGAGTGGCTGACAGATCGTTGGGGCAACTGACTTTTAGATAAAAAAAAAACAAAGACCTTTAGATTAAAAAAAAAAAGGTATTCGCCTACGTGCTGCGGAAACTACACTGCGACATAAGCGTTTCACAAGTAATGATAATATTGCGATAATTGTGACTGGCGTTAGGGAATGCATCGTATATTGAGATTGGCTGTCCTCAAACAATTTTCCTTTGCCTCATGGCACAATACATTTTTCAGGATGGCGTTTCATATTAGAAGACTGCTGAATAGTTAAACTGATACATTGTAGGCGTTACACAACACATTCTTGAAGTATATGTAATCACGTCATCTAAATTTCGCAGAGACTTAATTTTTAAAAATTTAAAAATACTTATTTTTATTTAGATGATCATTTTTGTGCGTATGATAAGCAAGTGTAAAAATGTTATGTATTCACATCAAGGAGTCAGTAAGTGTGTGAAACTTAATACAAGAGCACTGGAAAATATTTATATTTCCATATAGTATATGTCCATAACATCAGTTATTAAAAATATTTGTGAACATTATTACTAACTTATTACGTACAAACTGGGTAATTTATTGTGATAGTCTAGCTTGCGGTTTTTTTTTTTTAGCAAAATGTGCTTTTTAAAGCATTCAAAATGGAAATACATTATCATTTCGATTAAAAATTTACTCGTATTGATTCTTAAACACGTAAGTGCATTATTGCAAATAATTGTAGTGTTAAAAATTTGTGCATTCGTCTTTCATATGCAGTATATAAATTTATAAATTGTAGTTTCCTGACAATTTTGGTAGTTCGTGTACTACTTTTTATAGGCTGTTTACGGTAAAGTGAACACTTCCGAGACCCTAGTTACTTTTTCCTTTAGGCCATTTTTTATCCTTTAAAGCCTTTTAAAATAGATATAGCCATGTAAGAAATACGCAGTTTGTATATTCCACCGCACTCGGAAGTTAACGTCTAAGGCTAAAATAAAATGTATTTTACTATAATTCCAAATGAGAGGGCTTTCAAAAGCTCTCACTTTGCCGTGAATAGCTTATAATTAAAAAGTGTGTGTATTACATTTTAATGAGTTCTGCACGTCGTACCGTCGGGTACTGTGCTGCTTTGGAAGCCGCCCTGTGTGCATGGGAAGTCCGGGCAAAAAGAATAAATGCAGTATTATCTAGAGAACAACAGATGGCTCTGAGCAGAGCGTGTTAGTGACTATTAAAGATTATTCGAAGATTCGTTAAGATTTTAAAAACGTAAATTGTTCAGTACTACTCGTAATGTTTCAACAGCAGAATAAACATTATTGTAGCACGTGATAACACTATGATGGCTCAATTGTCGCAGCGTATTACGTCAAATGTTGTACATAATTTATATTATTTTACTCGCGTAATATTGCAACGGCTGCCGGGCGGCTAAGTGAATACTTTACCCGGATCAAAGACGTAGCTAATCATTTTGCCCGGACAATAATTTAAGTCCGCAAATATTTTTTTATGACGTTTAAATTGTCTAACGTGTACCCAGAATGGACACATTGTAATAAATGCTGTTTTCTGTGGGAATCGTGACCAAAAGTTTTAAAAGCAAAACACTGTTGACAGTGGGACCTAAACCAAGTGTAACTAAATTTGATCGCAAAGTTAAATTTTCGTGGTTTTCCTTTACTTGCATGTAACTTGTTATACTGTACAACAGAATAAAGGGATTGAGGCACACTGTTACAAAATTTTCCGTGAAGTTATAGGAAAGTACTAGTAAACATATATAACTTCAAAAAATTACGGACACTGCGTTTTTCTCATTAACGAACTTTCTGTTAATTTCAAAGAATATTCCGTGAATTCGCGGAACTTTTTGTAAATTTTCTGTTTTCTTACTATTTATTTTACGATTAGTAATTTTAATTACGGAAAGTAGTTTTTTGTTTTGCTTTGGGGATATTTTACCATGAATAAACAAGATAAAAGAAAATGCAAGTTTTAAACGTGAATCATAAGTATTATACTACTATTATGTGACTAACTTCTTACACAGTACAAAATAATGTCATTTTACAAAAATATTCTTTGAAAACGAATTATTGAAGTTATTTGTAATGCAAAAAGTTAAATAGAACACATTTTACAACGCTTTCTTGTAGGAAACACACACACACACACACACACACACACACACATATATATATATATATATATATATATATAATGTATTTTAATCAAGTGTCACAGATTTTGTACAAAATTTGTTGCACAAATGGACATTCGGAATTAATTTAGCATCTTGTACACTGAAGAGCCAAAAAAACTGGTATAGGCGTGCGTATGCAAATAACAGAGGTATGGAACCAATCGGAGTAACGCGATGCGGTCGGCAGCTAGATTGGTTGCTGCTGCTACAAAGGCAGGTTATCAAGATTTAAGTGAGTTTGAACGTGGTGTTATAGT
>NQII01006405.1:83533-112602 GCA_002778355.1 Clitarchus hookeri
ACCCTCTGGCTGTCCGGGAGGTGTTGTGCTTGCTGGTGTCCGCGCGTCCGCGGTCGGTCTGCAGCGCAGCCTCTGCCAAATACTGAACCTGTAGTTAGCGACAGTTCACGCTATCCGCTATTCACGGTAAAGTGAGCACTTTTGAAAACCCACTCATTTGGAACTATAGTCAATAATTGAATTTTATTTTAGCCCTAGACGTTAACTTCCGCGTGCGGTGGAATGTACATACTGTGCTTTACTACTTCAATGGCAACATTTATTTAAAAAGGTGTTTGAAGGATAAAAAATGGCTGCAAGGTAAAAGTAACTAGCGCCTTAAAAGTACTCACTTTACTGTGAACAGCATGTAGTCTGGTCAGCTGCAACGGCGCACACTGCTTTGTTTCCAGAGTTTCGAACTTTCTGCGGACATACCAATTTTCATTATATATGTACAGTGGCCCATAAAAGTATTCGTCTTTACACAGACTCCATGTTTATGGATATATGTGTGGTGGGCACATTAACACTACATTATTTACTGTGACATAGATACAAAACATACGTCACATAACATTTTTTTCCTGTTGGAACATTGATGCGTGAACAGAAACGAATCATTTCACCCCAAACAAACATTTGTCTGCAATACACACATACATTTATTTCTTGGGGTCAAATTTTTAAACCTTNATCATTTCACCCCAAACAAACATTTGTCTGCAATACACACATACATTTATTTCTTGGGGTCAAATTTTTAAACCTTATTAGCTGGTGAGCCCTCCTTTCTTCTTTATGATTTCCTTTAACGTTCGTAAACATCGTGGGATTGATTTGACTGGGTTTTCGGTTGTTTCTGTTGGCACATTCTTCCATGTTTCTGCTAATGCCTTCTTGAGATAATTTTCCTTCGATCATTTTCTTTCCTCTAGAATGTGTCACACATTCTCAATGGGCTTGATGCCGCCAGGTAACTGTGCAGGCGTTGCCATCCAGTGTGACGTGTTGTAGCAACTTTAGCTTTGTGTTTAGGGCTTTATGTTTAGGATCGTTATCTGGTTGAAGACGTAGTCCCCAGTAAGGCACATATCGTTGACACTCTTGGGACGGTGAAACTTCAGAATGTTACTGTATAGTTTTGGTTCATGGCACCATCGATGAAACACAACTCGCCTACACCACTAGCACTCGTACACCCCCGAACAAATATTAAACCAAACAATATTTCGTTGTATCTGTGAGAATTTTTGTGTCTAGTTCCAGTTTGTTCCCCACCAAACTATTACTCACCGTCTTGCTTGAAATAGTTGGATTTAATTTCATCGGTAAACACGACCTTCCTCCACTATTTATAGCTACAGTTTTCCTGTTCCCTAGCATGGGAAAGTCACCGTTTTTCTTTTGGCTATTCGGCCATTAAATCCAACACATGAAGCACNCTTCCTCCACTATTTATAGCTACAGTTTTCCTGTTCCCTAGCATGGGAAAGTCACCGTTTTTCTTTTGGCTATTCGGCCATTAAATCCAACACATGAAGCACATTTGGTATCGTTTGTGCTGTGACGTGCTTTCCTGATTCTCGTACATCATCAGCTGTAATTTTTGGAGCACTCAATTTCGGGTGTACTTTAACTTACCTCACTATGGTACGNTAGTCCCCAGTAAGGCACATATCGTTGACACTCTTGGGACGGTGAAACTTCAGAATGTTACTGTATAGTTTTGGTCCATGGCACCATCGATGAAACACAGTTCGCCTACACCACTAGCACTCGTACACCCCCGAACAAATATTAAACCAAACAATATTTCGTTGTATCTGTGAGAATTTTTGTGTCTAGTTCCAGTTTGTTCCCCACCAAACTATTACTCACCGTCTTGCTTGAAATAGTTGAATTTAATTTCGTCGGTAAACACGATCTTCCTCCACTATTTATAGCTACAGTTTTCCTGTTCCCTAGCATGGGAAAGTCACCGTTTTTCTTTTGGCTATTCGGCCATTAAATCCAACACATGAAGCACATTTGGTATAGTTTGTGCTGTGACGTGCTTTCCTAATTCTCGTACATCATCAGCTGTAATTTTTGGAGCACTCAATTTCGGGTGTACTTTAACTTACCTCACTATGGTACGNATTCTCGTACATCATCAGCTGTAATTTTTGGAGCACTCAATTTCGGGTGTACTTTAACTTACCTCACTATGGTACGTTCTCTTTGCGTTAGACTAGACAGAAGAGCACTTCTTGCTTTGTTGTGATGTTTTAGTTTCATGAAACCTGTAGATAATTTTGTAACTACTGATGGGTGTGTTTATAATTCCCGCTATATCTTTGAATTGAATTCTCTCCCGGCGCCCTGAATGACTGACTCCTCACATCGACGGAAATATTTTTTTTTTTTTTTGTTAGTCCGAAATGTTATGAAAAAGAAAGAAAAAGTCGCAGACGCTGCCGCCGGTGATTGTTACAATCGTGACTCGCTCGTCCTATACTCTTCAAGCATCCACCAGGTTCTGTTGTACGATGATGGCCACAGAATATTCTGTGGACGATGACCGTGCCTACTTTAATGGCCGTTTCACACGAGACAACTATTGCCGGGCAACAATCTCCCAGTTTATTTGCTATTGGCATAAATGTAAGTGTTCACACAGAGCAACTATGGTTGCTGGCCAGTTGCCAGTCGCCCTGTAGTTGCTCACTACTGGCGACTGGCGGCGATAGTTGCCCGGAAGAGCGATGGTTACCGGGCCGGCAATACGTGTTTGTATTGGAACTTTCAGACGTGGCAACTGTCTTCGGCTTGTAACCTCATTGCTACCAACCCCAACGTGTACAGTAGTATTTTGCTCGCAAACATGACATGGCATGTTGAAAGTACAGCGATGAATTAGGCTGACGGATTGAATGTCGATGACTTAATTTANTCGCAAACATGACATGGCATGTTGAAAGTACAGCGATGAATTAGGCTGACGGATTGAATGTCGATGACTTAATTTAATCAATTGAACAACATCCTGAAATACGGAACAAGGTTAAAAAAGGGCTGCGTGGGAAGAAGTCTTTGTAAGGATTATACCAGACTTCAAAGAGAAGCCATTCCAGCATCAGGCTGGATCTAGCCAACAGTGCCAAATTATAGTAGAACAAAATTACCAGCAATCGGTTCAACAGTTTCATCCAAGAACGAGGCACATACCTGAAACAGAACTTACGTTCCACGACCANATTACCAGCAATCGGTTCAACAGTTTCATCCAAGAACGAGGCACATACCTGAAACAGAACTTACGTTCCACGACCAGGAAGAGGAATAATACAGTCCATCAGCATCTGTGTACAGTGATGATTCATTATTTAGCGCTGGCCAATAGAATTGGTTTAATTTCAAGTATCACAAGTTTTTGAAACATTTGCATAAATAATTTTTATGTTGGACATCCATTAGAAAGAAAAACAGTGAGTAAAGCAAGAATATTGTAGTAATAAATACAATCGAGTTTACAGCGTGTAACTAAAAGAATAATCAGATTTAGAAAAATTCTAACTTTTACACGAATGAAGATAGTGCCTCGCGGCATATTGTAAAATACACATCGAAACGTAAAGTTTCCCTTGGCGCATGTTGCACGTCGCCGGTTCACTTGGTTGCCGGTAGGTGTCGCCCTGGTGGTGCTACAGCTGGTGCTGTTAGCGCGCTCGCTCAGTATGTGTCGGAATGCCGATAACGCGGCAACAAAAAGCGTTTTGCGTTCTCCGTTTCAACAAGTGTGGGTCATTTATAAGCGTACAGCGTGATTTTTGTTGACAGTATGGCACTGCACCTCCTACTGCGCAGAGCATTCGACGTTGGTATGAGCAGTTTCAAGATACTGGTTGTTTATGTAAGGGTAAGTCCACAGGTCGCCTGTGTGTGCCTGAACAAGACGTAGAGCACATCAGACAGAGTTTTGTACAGTCCACACAAGTTCACTCGTCGTGGGAGCCGAGAGCTGGCCATCTCCCGTATGACTGGCGTGTTTAGCGGCGACGATTGTTTTTCAAATCATACAGGATTAAAATGCTTAGCCCTTCGTGATGGTGATAAAAAACAACTTCTTAAGTTTTGTGAATTCATTCTGAGTATGGAGATAGACAATGCATATTTTGTTCACGTTTGGTGTTCAGCTAANTTCTTAAGTTTTGTGAATTCATTCTGAGTATGGAGATAGACAATGCATATTTTGTTCACGTTTGGTGTTCAGCTATGATGCCACGTTCCATTTAAGTGGAAAAGTGCACCGCCATGGATAGTCGAGCATGAGAGAGACACTCCAAAGCGGAATACGTTTTGCACCGTATTCCGAGAACAGGTATACGGTNTTTTGCGTTCTCCGTTTCAACAAGTGTGGGTCATTTATAAGCGTACAGCGTGATTTTTGTTGACAGTATGGCACTGCACCTCCTACTGCGCAGAGCATTCGACGTTGGTATGAGCAGTTTCAAGATACTGGTTGTTTATGTAAGGGTAAGTCCACAGGTCGCCTGTGTGTGCCTGAACAAGACGTAGAGCACATCAGACAGAGTTTTGTACAGTCCACACAAGTTCACTCGTCGTGGGAGCCGAGAGCTGGCCATCTCCCGTATGACTGGCGTGTTTAGCGGCGACGATTGTTTTTCAAATCATACAGGATTAAAATGCTTAGCCCTTCGTGATGGTGATAAAAAACAACTTCTTAAGTTTTGTGAATTCATTCTGAGTATGGAGATAGACAATGCATATTTTGTTCACGTTTGGTGTTCAGCTAAGATGCCACGTTCCATTTAAGTGGAAAAGTGCACCGCCATGGATAGTCGAGCATGAGAGAGACACTCCAAAGCGGAATACGTTTTGCACCGTATTCCGAGAACAGGTATACGTTCCGTTCTTTTTTTGCAGAAAACACAGTTACGGGAATGTCATATCTGGATATGTTGGAGATCTGGCTGTTTCCACAATTACGAGAACATTCCAATAAATTAATTTTTTTAACAGGACGGAGCACCACCGCACTGGCAACTGCATGTCAGAGAATTCCTCAGCGAGCTTCCTGAACGATGGATCGGATTGTGAAATCGGATGATTCTTTTTTATACATGCTATACATTTGTATTGCGTGTCTATGTACGAGAGTGAACATTCCAGATTTAATTAGCATGCAAGTCTGATTACAACACTTCATTTCTTTTTCTCTATTACATTGTAATGTACCATACATGTCTCTATGTAGGCTACACATAGATCTAGTAAAAAATTTTTGTAACATAAAATGTTATACACTTATATACACCGAGGCGACAAAAGTCATGGGATATCTCCTAATATCGTGTTGGACCTCCTTTTGCCCGGCGAAGTGCAGCAACTCGACGTGGCATGGACTCAACAAGTCGTTGGAAGTCCCCGGCAGAAATATTGAGCCATGCTGCCTCTATAGACGTCCATAATTGCGAAAGTGTTGCCGGTGCAGGAGTTTGTGCACGAACTGACTTGTCGATTATGTCCCATTAATGTTCGATGGGATTCATGTCGGGCGACCTTGGTGGCCAAATCATTCACTGGAATTGTCCAGAATGTTCTTCAAACCAATCGCGAACGAACAGTTGTGGCCCGGTGACATGGCGAATTGTCATCCATAAAAATTCCATCGTTGTTTGGGTACATGAAGTCCATGAATGGCTGAAAGTGGTCTCCAAGTAACTGAACATAACCCTTTCCAGTCAATGATCGGTTTAGTTGGAACAGAGGACCCAGTCCATTCCATTCCATGTAAAAACAGCCCACACCATTATGGAGCCACCACCAGCTTGCACAGTTCCTTGTTGGCAACTTGGGTCCATGGAATCGTGGGATCTGCGCCACACTCGAACCCTACCATCAGCTCTTACCAACTGAAATCGGGACTCATCTGACCAAGCCACGGTTTTCCAGTCGTCTAGGGTCCAACCGATATGGTCACGAGCCCAGGAGGGGCGCTACATGCGATGTCATGCTGTTAGTGAAGGCACTCGAGTAGGTCTTCTGCTGGCATAGCCCAGTACAGCCAAAGTTCGCCGCACTGTCCTAACGGACACGTCCGTCGTACGTCCCACATTGATTCCTGCGGTTATTTCACGCAGTGTTGCTTGTCTGTTATCACTTACCATTCTGCGCACATGTCGTTGGTCTCGATCATTCAGTGCAGGCGGTCGGCCACTGCGTTGTCCATGGTGGGAGGTTATGCCTTAAATTAGGTATTCTCGGCACACTCTTGACACTGTGGATCTCGGAATGTTGAATTCCCTAACCATTTCCGAAATGGAATGTCCCATGCGTCTAGCTCAAACTACCATTCCGCGTTCAAAGTCTGTTAATTCCCGTCGTGCGGCCATAATCACGTCAGAAACCTTTTCACAAGAATCACTTGACTACAAATGAAAGCCCAACCAATGCACTGCCCATTTATACATTTTGTACGCGATACTACTGCCATTTGTATATTTGAATATTGTTATCCCATGACTTTTGTCACCTCAGTGTATATTAGCACCGTCCCATGTGTTGTGGGTTGCCTGCCTGTCACTTCCGCGTGGATATTTTGAAAACTGTCCATCCCGGGGGTTTTCCGAAAAGGCAACCTTTTCTGTTAACTTAAGACGTGCTGATTCATAATTTGTCTTAAAAAACCGATTAAAGCTTATTGTTACAAAGTTTCGTGTAAACTGGGGGGCAACCCCAATTTTCTTAATAAAGGGGGTTGATATTACCAACAGCGTTTTCAGAGGTGTAAAACTGCCGTTGTACTAGTCATTATGTGCATGGTGAGATAGAGGCAGATGGACAATTTGCTGCAATGTTGCAGTCCTGGACACGGCGGGCCAAGAGGAGTTCAGTGCCATGCGAGAGCAGTACATGCGGTCCGGGGAGGGCTTCCTGCTGGTCTTCTCTGTGACGGACCGTGCTAGCTTCGACGAGGTGTACAAGTTCCACCGCCAGATCCTGCGAGTCAAGGATCGGGATGAGTTCCCCATGCTAATGGTCGGCAACAAGGCCGACCTCGACCACCAGCGGCTGGTATGTATCATAAGAAGGAAAATGGGGAAGTCTGTCCAACATTAGACTTCTTTTCTATCAATGCTACTGTCAAAAACGACATGATAGAATTTGAGGTTAGAACACTGTTTATGTAAACGGGTGCTTTGAGATATTGAATACTTCCTGTAACCAATTTTAAATGCAATTAGATTAAATTTGAAATGGTATAAGTATTTTTTTTTCATGTAAAAGGCTNCTTCCTGTAACCAATTTTAAATGCAATTAGATTAAATTTGAAATGGTATAAGTATTTTTTTTTCATGTAAAAGGCCTTGTCTTTTAAAAAAATAAAATATAAACACTTTCATCACTGTTGACCATGTAACTTTGACAGTTCTATTGGTCGGGTTGGTCAATGGTAAAGTGGCATCATACAGTGGCAGAACTGGAGACAAAATAAAAAGGGGGCTACTGAGTGGTGGGCATCGCCCATTACTCTCAAACCACATATTAACCAGAATAAAATAATTATTTTTTTTAGTGTGCAGGCTAGCTAAATATTGTTTTAATGTCCTGTTAATATTAATATGTTAGGTTTATGTATCGTGTATCATTGCCGTATTATTTTAACACTGTTGTACTTGGTTTCAAGAATAATCTCTCTTTATCCTGTGAAAAAAAAAAGCTCAAAAGGAGGGGCCTTGAGCCCCCTTAGCCAGCCACCCCCCCTCCCCCGCTCGGTTGGATCCGTTGGATCCGCCACTGGTATCGCAGAGGAATATGTTTCCAAGCCTTTTCATTAGTCTTTTAATTACATCTTTCATAGCAGAGTTTATGTGTGCTATATTATTGTGCCTACTTTTTAAATACCAGGAACATTATTTATGTTCATGGGCAGATATTTGAGATACTTTTCAAAACTTAATAAAAATAAATTACTATTTACTAGACATGGAATACATGATTTTAAATTTACTAATAGTGTCTATTTTTTTAATTGGGGCCAGTGTGAAGACCTATTTGTGAAAGAATAAAGTAACTACTTTTTAGAATTTTTAGTTAAAAATTTCTTTTAAATAGAATTTTTAATAATTAAATCATTGATTTTTAAATTTTTATTGGTTACAGAAATTTAAGTAATAGATTTTTGTTTTTTAGTGCTACCGAGTCATGAAATAAAAATATCCGTCATTAAGTTTTGTAACAGGTACACTTTCAAGATATCAAGAAAATTTTTGTGAAAGTGACTGACAGTAACTGTGTAATATTCCATGTGTTATGAGCTGGATGCTGAACNATATCAAGAAAATTTTTGTGAAAGTGACTGACAGTAACTGTGTAATATTCCATGTGTTATGAGCTGGATGCTGAACATTTAATGTCTTGATAATTTTCTTTGTAAACTGATATGGATGAAAATTACCTACAGGTATGCATGTTCCTTCCATTGGCTGCCTTGCAGAGAGGGTGTAGTTCTTTGCTGCTTCATTTAGGTTGTCTGCAAAGAAGCAGAGTTCTGTTTAGTGACCAAGTCTTGCATCTCAGTTACTAGAGGTTTAATTTGGCCCAAAAGTACTCAGCAGTCCTCTGTAGTTACACAAATATTTCCATATAAACAGCAATCCACTAAAATTCACTGTCTGTGGGTAATGTCATCATCAATCTTTCCTTCTGCAAAATATTGTCAGTATACTTCTCTGAAATAATCACTGTCAGGACATAAATCAGTTGTGTAAAAACAATTATATGTATGAAGATTACTCACAAATCTTGATGAGCAATGTTCATTTACAAGATATACTCATTTTTTTTATTAACAACAGCAATCGTGAACTTCACCACACAATAATTATTGAGGGAGTCCTACTAGCTGTTCTTAGTAAAGCAGTTCCTTTATCTTAAGTAGAGAAAATTTTGATAATCCATTATTTTCATGCTTCTACTTGGATTTTAAATTTTAAGAATTTATATCAAATAGGCCTGGTCAAGAGCAAGACATTTTTGGACAGTAACCGTCGTATCCTAGGGTAAATGGTATATATGAAGTTAGTAGAAGTGAATAGCTGAAAGTATATGATGTAGTATTTCTCAATGGACATTTAAACATTTTGTTGGTTTCAACCGTTGTTTTATTGATATCATTCGGTATTATTTTATCAATTAAAACCTTTCTCAAGGTCTTGTATTATGAGTTTCTATTACAGTTTAATTGACTAAAAGTAAATCCAACGCTGCTGCTACTGATTAGAAACATTGGTTCAAGACATTTACAAATTTTATTTCTTGTCTCAACCCAGCTTTAGACGAGTCAAATAAACTGGACATACTGGTGAACCACATTTCTCCCAGCATTTACGAGTACGTAAGTAATTGTGAAAATTATAATGATGCTGTTTCAGTGCTTGAAAATATCTTTGTTAAGCCTGTCGATGAGGTTTTTGCTTGATACAAATTAACTACTTGTCAACAACAACCAGATGAATCAATTGATCAGTATNGCCTGTCGATGAGGTTTTTGCTTGATACAAATTAACTACTTGTCAACAACAACCAGATGAATCAATTGATCAGTATGACGCGATCGTATACCAGAGTTGTAATGTGATGATTATAAATTGCCCGGCGCCACAGCTCTACGGTGAGCTGGTNAGTACTTACAAGCTTTAAAACTGTAAAGGCATGATTGCAAATTTAAAGCTGTTATTGCTGATAAGAATTGGGATGACTTTATACAAGATTCTTTCATATGTGGCCTCTAATCTTCAGCACTACGCCGATGACTCCTAGAAAACTTCTCATTAACACTGGATGAAGCCTTTGATACAGCTCGCACTCTAGAATCAGCTCAACAACACTTCTTGTCATTCTACTCACAGCATCTACCTATCTGAACCAGTAAAAATTTCAGATTCAACCGTTGCTGTTGTACATCCTAAATGCTTCTTTTTATTTTGTGGTAATGAAAAACACCTGCGCATTAAGTGCCCTGCAAGAAATGTTACATGTAATCCATGTGGTAAGCATGGACACTTCACAAACGTGTGCAAGTCTGGTCCTAATACAAAAACTAAGCATTAAAATGCTGTTCCAGATGGAAGAATAGGTAAATTGTCTATGGTCTCCACTTCGATGACATCCAGTATCTAGAGAATATATAAGGTTAACCTTGGTCTTCTCGTTCATTATTACAAAGATGTAGAACTCTCTCCTGTGTGACGTTTTTTCNAATATATAAGGTTAACCTTGGTCTTCTCGTTCATTATTACAAAGATGTAGAACTCTCTCCTGTGTGACGTTTTTTTCATGATCTCATCATTGGTCACAAAATTTTAGTCATTCCTGTATTCGGTTAGAATTTGGTGGGGATAGAGAGTCTCTTTGCATCTGTGATCTTGCTGCAGCCCAAATTCAGCCTGTTTCGTTGTTTGATTACTTCAAGCNGATAGAGAGTCTCTTTGCATCTGTGATCTTGCTGCAGCCCAAATTCAGCCTGTTTCGTTGTTTGATTACTTCAAGCCAGAATGTAGCCTATCACTGTAAAATCGAAACGACACACAGATACCGATCTCAAGTTTATTGAAGCTGAAATTGTACGTCTTTTAAAGGAAGGTGTTAATGAACCCTGGCGTTCCCCTTGGAAAGCTCAGGTGGTAGTCATCTCAAGGGAGAACCACAAGATACGCATTGTAATTGATTATTCCCAAACCATTAATCGCTACGCTCTACTAGATGCTTACCCCCGTACCGAAGATCAAGGATATAGTTAATAAAGTTGGCAATTATGAAGTTTACTGCCTAATAGATTTGAAGAGTGCATATCATCAACTTTACTATCAGAGAAGAAGATAAACATTAGACTGCTTTCGAAGCATGTGGCCAACTTTATCAATTAAAAAGGAATCCTTTTGGTGTCGCTAATGAAGTTGCAGCTTTCCAAAGAGTGATTGACGAAATAATCAGTCGAAGGTCTGAGTGATACATTTGCCTATATGGATGATGTAACAATATGTGTTAGAATACAAGAATAACATGACAAAATCTAAGATGATTTATGGATGTTGCTGTAAAATACAATCTAACATTAAACATTGAGAAGTCTTAATTTTCTGTAAGACCAATAAAATTTCTTGAATATCTGATTACTAATAAGATGATTAAACCTGACCCACGTTGTCTTAATCCATTATGAGAAATATCATCTCCAAAGGATCCATCATCTTTTAAGAGAACTTAGGAATGTTTTCTCATTATTCGTCGTTCATCCCACAATTTTCTGCTAAGGATTTGCCTCTTGCTTGCTCTTCATTTCCATTATCGCAGGAAGAAATTCTTGCTTTTGAAGAATTGAAGGTAAGCATTGAAAAGTCTGTTGTGATATGTATTAACCCAGAAGTTCCATTCATCGTAGAAACTGATGCCTCTGAGGGTGCTATCACAGCGGCTTTATCCCTATTAGGACACCCTGTTGCGTTCTTTTCGCGCGTAATTTTGGGCTCTGAACAGAAACATTTGTCTATTGAGGAGGAGGCTCAAGTGATTGTAGCTCTTAAAAAAATGGCGACACTACCTCATCGGTCGCCATTTTAAGTCAATAAAAGACCAAAGATCGGTTTCATTCATGTTCGATAATAAACTACATGGAAAAGTGAAGAATGAAAAGATAATGTGATGGCGAATGGAATTATCTTGTTTCCACTATGACATTCTCTATAGACCTGGTAATGACAATGTTGTTACTGACGCCCATTCAAGGATTTGTTCGGCTATCCACAACTCCATAGAAAAGCTTAATGAGATACATACATTTCTATGTCATCCTGGAGTAACTCGACTCTATCATTAGATTCGTTGCAAGAATTTTTCTTATTCCTTAGAAGAAATACATCACATAACTAATTCTTGCAGAGTATGTGCCACTGTTAAACCAAGATTTCACGACCATAAAGGTGCTCACATCAAAGCAACTTCACCTTGGGAAAGGCTTAACATAGATTTTAAGGGGCCCTCTTCCTTCTGTCACTCGAAATCCATATCTGTTAGCTATAGTAGATGAGAACTCTAGATTTCCTTTCATTTTTCCTTGTCCAGATATATCTACTTCTACTGTAATGTCAAAACTGAAACTCCTTTTTTCACTTTTCAGAACTACTGCGTATATTCAATCTGATAGAGGAACCTCATTTACTTCACTATAATTAAGAAATTTCCTAAATTCACTTGGCATAGCTTCAAGCAGGACCACTGCATATAACCCCACTGGGAATGGTCAGGTTGTAAGATTCAACTGCATTATATGGAAGACCATCGAACTTGCTTTCAAGTCCCTCAGTGTTGTGATCGCTCATTGGGAATCAGTCCTTTCAGATGCTCTTCACTCTATTCCATCTTTACTTTGCACTGCAACCAATTCTACTCCCCTTGAACGCATGTTTTCACACCCTCGTGGGTCTGGAAATGGACTGTCTGCTCCATCTTGGCTTCTTCTCCCTGTACCTGTTTGACTGGAAAGGCATAATCGTGATTCTAAATATGAACCTCTTGTCGAAGTAGTTACACTTCTTCAAGAAAATGCAGAATATGCCCACATCCAACTTCCTGATGGGAGGGAGACAACAGTGTCGACATGTCATTTAGCCCCAGGTGGATATTATAGAGGAAGCACTTGTGACAGGGATCTAGAAGAACATGGTTTTGAATGTTGGAGACCTGAAAACCAAAAGAACACGCAGGGAGAGATGATGGTAAATGGTGACCAGGTGTCTCTTATGGACAAAAATGACTGTGAAATATCTGAAGAAATAAGACCACGAAACAGCTTGACTACTTCTCCCAGGAGGAGCTCGAGAACACTGAAACTTCCTAGCTACGTAAACTACTACATCCTTAAATAAGAAGTTGGAGGGAAGAATGTTATAGTATTTATCTATGGCAATTTGCACTTCAACTGTTCTATTGATGTCATTCTGTATTATTGTAGTCAATTAAAACCTTTTTTAAGGTCTTGTATTAAGAGTTTTTATTACAGAATGTTGGTAGCATTGTGTAGTAACATGTAAAAACTCAGCAGTGTATGTACATCTTAACGATCGTGTAGAGAAATAGATAAACAATAAGAAGGTTGAATACTTTGTCAATGAGTTTATTTGTGGATTAAATACACAACTGTAGTTATATTGCCATCTTGATATTTGAGTGTTTCATTCTTCCAGGCTTTTATCATTCCATTAAAATTCTCCTAAGTTGACAGTGTCTTTAAGGGACCTCTCTAGTTAATTATGTGTGTCTCATTGTAAGCAGTTATCTATTTTAATTTTTAAAAAACTATGGAATATTTCAATGGAAACCTTTTTTTTTTCCAGGATAGAAATGGAAGACAATATGTGGTTGCCCATTCTTAAATTTGAGTATTGGATTATAAATGTGGTTGGTGGAAAAATGTCTGCAAAATCACTGTAAAGGGCCCTCTGTTTACAATATTTTTTATTTTGTAAAACAGTGTTTTAAACCATTATGACGGACAATGCTGTATCTTTTCTGAACAGATTGCTGTAATCCTGTAATCACTGTTTAAAATTCTGAAACTGAACATTCGCAAAGTTTGTTTGTGCTATTTTCCATCACTATCACAATGCTTCCTTATGGCCTTATGTTTAATATTGTTTACTAAGGATTCCCTTTATGTAATATTTTTTAATTTTGCGATAATTTTAAATGCCTGTGTCACCAGCTTTTTGGAAAATTTTTTTAAAATACTAAGATTTTTAACTTTTGTTTGTAGATTTAAAATATTTTCTTAATTTGCAGAATACATTTTGATAAGAGTAGTGTAAAATTTATTTTTTCCCTTTTATAATTTTTGTTTTCATTGCAGTATTTCTCTTTCATATTTTTGAAAGTTTTACAGGAACTTAATAATTTTTTACTCTACCTACTTGAAACTTCAATTAATTTTTTTATTTAACAAAATTTTTTAGTTTCATGTCATGTTTTGAAATGTTGTCATATGTCTTGCTCATTGGCAATTTTTAATTCTGTTTGTTGAAAGCAAATAAACTGTGATTACATTTCAGTCACTAGTCGCTATACAACCCAATCATAACCAGGACCAGTGAACTTCACAGGTTCAGTATCTTTTATTTCCACTGCCAGTTATAAACATTTTACCACAGTTTTCCAATTCGGAAAAAGTTGTTCTTAAAAATAAATACTGCTGCAGAACACACGTTCACTGTTAGGATAGGTAGCAAAATTTTCACTTGCACATGGAGTCAGTTATTTTGGACAGACATTTAAAAGATATGCTCCATCTTAATGTGGGATCCCATTGACATTTAACTATTTTAGGACTGAACTTTTGCCTACACATGCCTTTGTCATCTGTCTGTAGCCACCTTTGTGGAATTTTTGTTTACATAAAATATGCCATAATACTATGTTTAAATTTGTGTATAAATGTGTCTGTGATTTGTTTTGCCTTAGCCATTCGAGATTTGTATTTTTGCTAAAGAACGTTTACTGTAAACGTTTTTTTTTTTTTTTAAGAACAACTTGAAATTTTTAAATTAAACAAATTTTAAAAGTTTTTTTCTACTTGAAGAATTAAACTTTCTATAAGTTCATTTTTATAACAATACATTTAAGTAGCGTAAAATTGCATCTGGGTCTTCGTATAACCAAGATCAGGAATCCCAAAAACATTCTCAAGAGATTTCTAGCAAAGTTTTTTTCAGTTTGGTATACAGCACATTTTCACATGTGGGTTGTTTCCAGATTTCAACTAAATCATATAGTTAACTATTTTTTCAGCTTTTTGCGAACAACACTTTGTATTGTATGTTGAAAACCAGTATTTTTTACCAATATGACTCCTGCCACACCACTACCCTCCTTCCTGGCATCTTCCCTGCACATACTGTCTTGGATGCTGTGATACAGAGATTAACAAACTAGTGACTGTGCCTTATTCTTCACTCTGGTAAATGTGTAGATTTTCAAAGTTGAGCATGCTTTATTAGGACTAGCTGCTGGGAACTCTGTAGCTGTGATTTACATGTGGTGTGAAGTGTCAAGTGTATTAATACAGCAAGTGCCAGCTGAACTACTATACGAGTGTGTGCAATTGTTTTTACTGCTAGCCGAGCTGATTAGTTTCATAAAATATGTGGTTCTGTGTCCAGGAGAGCCCGTATATTATATATATATATATACACACACACACACACGCGCAGGATATCACAGGATCATTGTGACAAACTTCTAGGAGTGATCGGTAATGTAATGAGGAACAACTTTTGTTAGAAAATAGATGTCTGGCGATGCCCTGTTTAGACACTAGGCGTCTTTGTACAACTCGTTAAAACGCCTCCCAAGTTGGCATTGCATACAACAGGCNGCGCGCAGGATATCACAGGATCATTGTGACAAACTTCTAGGAGTGATCGGTAATGTAATGAGGAACAACTTTTGTTAGAAAATAGATGTCTGGAGATGCCCTGTTTAGACACTAGGCGTCTTTGTACAACTCGTTAAAACGCCTCCCAAGTTGGCATTGCATACAACAGGNGATGCCCTGTTTAGACACTAGGCGTCTTTGTACAACTCGTTAAAACGCCTCCCAAGTTGGCATTGCATACAACAGGCACAAGCTGCTTACCGCCTAGGAAACTGTGGTATTTGACGTATTACTGTAGGGGTGGTGGTATTAATCAGTAGGTAGATGTTTGTAGGTTGCAGTACTTTATTGACTGCCTGTTGCACATTTCCATATGCTCACCTAAACAGGTGCTCAAAATGGCGGCCCTTCGCTTGATTGCAAATGTTGCAAGGCAGATACATTGCCTAACGAACCCCCTTGATGATGCCAGGAGTGGTTTGAATTGCATTGCATGCCGCCTGTATTCGTTCCACGAGAATGCCACGATTCTTTGCACAGGGCTAGCTTTCCCAATCCACTTAACACCAGATGTGCAAGTGAGGTGTTGGCAAACATAACGGTTGAAATGTGGCAGGGCACCATCATGTAGAAACTACATGTTGACTCGTACGTTCAGCTGTACATCTCTAGCAGCTGGGGTAGCTATTTTGCCAGGAAGTTGACTGTTGTTGGTGATGTGGCCACCATAGTCTGTAAACAACACACACCATGCAAACTCTGACTTGGCAATGCACTGTTGCACATATATACCACTGTGCGAACCACATACAGGGCTCGAAGTCAGCTGGTCCAAGTGCCTATACTTTTGCACGTGGAATGGATGTAGTCTGTGCTGGCAAAGCACTCTCCACACAGAGGTGTGGCTGACATCCACATTATGAGTGATTGCACGTGTTGTAACGATGCACGTCAAGGTATTGACAGCTGGAAGTTACCACTCGGTTAGCTCAGTGGTAGCAACATGAAACTCTTTAAAAAGATGCCAATGAAATAATGTCAAGTTCCGGTTTATTTGTTCTATACTTTTATTTACCAATCAATTGAAACAGTTCACATACGATCTTCAGGTATGCCAAGTACGAACAGGTTCACAGATAAACAGACAAGTAAAGAACAGCGCCACAGTCGTTTATTGATTTATTTATGGCAGGAGAGACGTCCGTTCCCTCCTGGCAACCTTCTAGAACAAAAACTCTTGACAGCATCCCTAATGCTGATGTGTACTGAAACCTATGACTTTCGAAACTGCAACTGGATTCCTGATAAACGAACTCCCACAGCTTTAATTTAAAATTCCAATAACAAATTACGAAGCCCCGTTAAACGAAAGAAAATGAACTGCGTATCCTGAAAATTAATAATACTGCGTCATTACTGTGTGCTTGTGGATGGGTTCGCCTCGACTCTGTCCAGTACTTCCTCTTCCTCTTTCCCCGACGCCCTCATGTGGTGGATGGAAGGTCCCATACTCGCGGAGTCGCTGATGTAGTGTCTGGAACAGTGTGTGATGTGGCTGCCATCTGTTGGTGGAAACATTTCCTGATAGAAGTGCTGCTACAAGCCCACAGCCTCTAGCTTCACCGTGCAGCATATGCATATCCGCCAGTTCTGACGATGAATAAGCATCCGTGCCTAGTCTGGCGTATAAAGCACAATCACTGTGAACAGACGACAAATGTTTCGACTCGGGGTAGCGATAACAACACATGTCTGTTTAGTGGAGTGTAGTGAGAAGACGTAACGAACTGTGCACAGCATATGCGGTCCCCGGGGCTTTTGATACTGCCTACCTCTTCATGACAGAGGCGAGGCTCTATAAGCAGCCCTCACGTTCACTAGCGACAGATGACTGCTTGATCGATAGTAGGCATGTGATACGTGTGCCATGGAACTATTTTACAACGATGTCTGGCATCTCAACTGAGTGTCTCCGGAAATCCGTCTCCGACAAAAGTTGATCCTCNAGCAGCCCTCACGTTCACTAGCGACAGATGACTGCTTGATCGATAGTAGGCATGTGATACGTGTGCCATGGAACTATTTTACAACGATGTCTGGCATCTCAACTGAGTGTCTCCGGAAATCCGTCTCCGACAAAAGTTGATCCTCATTACATTACCTATCACCCCGAGAAGTTTATCGCAATGATCCTGATTACATAGTGTATATAAATTANCCAAGCAACACATGCGCCGCACCTCTTCCTTAAGCTTCTGTAAGGGAGCACTTAATCAGGGACATAGGCAGCATTTTTCACAGTTTTCACAGTGTGAAACCACACCTCAGCAGGAATAGCTCAAGCAAGTACTTACGCTAAATATCCTGCCCGATGTAATGTTTTTGAACACAAAATTATTTGGATGTTAAAACTAATATGTTGGCGTGTTTTAATTTGAGACTTTGGTNGTTTTTGAACACAAAATTATTTGGATGTTAAAACTAATATGTTGGCGTGTTTTAATTTGAGACTTTGGTGTACTGTATTGTGAATAACATGATATTTATCCTCTTTGCTCTTTCTTTGAAGTATTAATCACGGTTTTACTTGTAAATTTTATGGTTCACTTAGTATAATTTTAAATTTGAGGTTCATAAAATTGACTTCAGTCCATAGTGTATCTACTATTCCATAAGAATCCATATGCATTGCCGTTATCTACCTGCAGTAGATTTGCACTTACTTTTAACACCTTGTCTGAAGTGCAAAATTAATTGCTCTNGCATTGCCGTTATCTACCTGCAGTAGATTTGCACTTACTTTTAACACCTTGTCTGAAGTGCAAAATTAATTGCTCTGGTCTTTGGGTGAAATCAGCTTTGAACCTGGAAAATCTTCAAAACTGTAGTAATGGACAGCAGACAAAAATAACTTGACTGATACTGTGAACATAATCGCCAAATGAAGTCATCGTCACAAACTTGAGTTAGTCCTGTCTTCTTGTTGTTAATGCCGGTAGTTTTTTGTTCCATGGTGGTATTTTAATTATTTACTGTCAGCTTCAAAATAACAAGTGTGTGTNGTTAATGCCGGTAGTTTTTTGTTCCATGGTGGTATTTTAATTATTTACTGTCAGCTTCAAAATAACAAGTGTGTGTGAAATACATACAAATGACTGCCATACAAAAATATTTGTGTAAATTGTGTCACTGAAAATTTGTCTGCTTANGTGTGTGAAATACATACAAATGACTGCCATACAAAAATATTTGTGTAAATTGTGTCACTGAAAATTTGTCTGCTTAAGCCCCTGGTATTTACTGTGTTGCGTTACAGCACCTGTTTGTGTTCAGAACTGCTTTTCCAATTTGTTGAGACATGTTTGTTCTACTTACAGCTTGTAATAAGAAATGGGTATACATATTGAAATACAGCGGAAATAACTTAATGCTTGAACTAATGGTAAGTTGCAGATATTTTATAGCTTTGCTAGATTGTCATTTGTGTGCCTTTGAAGGTTATCAGTATGAATAATCTGTGTTCAGTGTTGTATATTGATGTATGTTTCGAAACTTTATGAATAATTCAGTAAACTGTTTGCTTTCATTTGTTCCATTTTCCATATAAATGATTGACACAGCCCGTTTTTATTGTGTACAACATAAAATTTAGTGTGATTGTTACAACTAAATGTGCAAAATGTGATGCTTTGTACACTTTTAGGTTGTGTTCCTTCCATGTATTGTCAGTATAGCAAGTCATCTTTATAATGTGCAGTACGTTTCCCTGTGAGCCTACCCAAAAACAGTCTTGGCTACACCAACGAGCACAACTTACCATGTCATGTGTGCCAAAGTGAGTTAAACCAAAGTTTCATGTTTGAGGTTCAGCAAGGTNCAACGAGCACAACTTACCATGTCATGTGTGCCAAAGTGAGTTAAACCAAAGTTTCATGTTTGAGGTTCAGCAAGGTTTTTTTGCATAGACCCTGAGGCTGCATTATTTTAACAGGTGTAGAACTTTGTTTGCAGATTTGAAACAAAATTTTCAACATACAAGTGACTGCATTTATTTATTTATTGTTTAAAAGAATGCTCTTTGCTAGAGGTACAACCAGTGACTTACTTTTGGAACATTAATTGNGTTTAAAAGAATGCTCTTTGCTAGAGGTACAACCAGTGACTTACTTTTGGAACATTAATTGCATATTGTGTAATGCAATATTATACTTCATTAATTTTTTTTAAATCTTGTTTGTAGCAGCAGCACTTCTAAAATCAACTTTTGGAAAATAAACTGCCACTTAACTGCATATTATATGCGGTACACACTGGCATTGCAGGTTCCCAGTTAAATTGACAGCAAATAAAGTAAGCAAAGCTCTATGCCTTGATATATTAAAAGTGTAATTTTTAAGTTACTACTTTTTTGGCATACTAACAACAAATGTAGGTTCCTTCACTGATTGGCGCATGAATAAAGTTATTAGGGCCATGGTAATGTAAATGTTACTGATGGCAGAAGATTACAAAGTAAGGAAAAAAGTAGATGTTAAGTACAAGTAGGGCTTTCAGAAGTGCTTAGTTAAGTGTGAAATTCTTAAATTGTTATTTCNTACTTTATCCTTTCACTAGATTGGAAGAGGTGTCGGTGTGCACTTTCTGTATAGTGGTTGCCTTACTTAGACATTTGAGTGTGTGGTGCTAACTCTCCTTACTTATCACTGAATATTTAACTTGCCCAAGTCCTGTGAATAAAATAGTGTTGTGAAACTAGACGAAGTACCATGTAATTAAACGTGGGTGTCCTGCCCTATTTGTTATAGCTGTGTGTGAAAAGGCATATGTTTAGTAGAAATATGAAATTTTACTTATTTGAAGTATATTACTGAATGGGTTGATGCATATGATTGCAGATATCTACGACGGAGGCACAGAACCTATCTCGTCAGCTGAAGATCCCGTATGTAGAGTGTAGTGCAAAGCTGCGCATGAATGTGGATCAGGCGTTCCATGAACTGGTCAGGATAGTGCGCAAGTTCCAGCTGTCTGAGCGGCCGCCACTCAAGCCCAACCACAAAGACAACAAAAAGAAGTGTGCCATCATATAACAAAGCCCCTCATGCTCCCTGCCCCTTTGCCTGCAGCCCCTTGCCATCACTGTTCAATAAAATGTATAAACCTTGTGCTTCTTTCGGACTGGTCAAATGTTGATTTGGGGGATGTGGTTTTCCCCCTTCCAAACCACACATCACTCAAAGGAACTGGAGGGCCGGTCCATTGACATCTCAGTGTTTAATAGCACTGGTGTGGTGCATGTTTTGCATGGTTTGCCTATCATTAAATTTTGCAAGTTAGGCAAGATAAAAATTTAACACATTGTGAAGTTGCTTCCACAGAAACATCATTTTGAATGGTACATGCAGGAACAGCTAATAAAAAGCAAAATAAGTCCCAGCCTTGTGTAAACAAGTGTACGCTTCCAAGCAACACATGCGCCGCACCTCTTCCTTAAGCTTCTGTAAGGGAGCACTTAATCAGGGACATAGGCAGCATTGNCCAAGCAACACATGCGCCGCACCTCTTCCTTAAGCTTCTGTAAGGGAGCACTTAATCAGGGACATAGGCAGCATTGTTCAGTTTTCACAGTGGGAAACCACACCTATCAGCAGGAATAGCTCAAGCAAGTACTTACGCTAAATATACTGCCCGAATGTAATGTTTTTGAACACAAAATTATTTGGATGTTAAAACTAATATGTTGGCGTGTTTTAATTTGAGACTTTGGTGTACTGCATTGTGAATAACATGATATTTATCCTCTTTGCTCTTTCTTTGAAGTATTNCATTGTGAATAACATGATATTTATCCTCTTTGCTCTTTCTTTGAAGTATTAATCGCTGTTTTACTTGTAAATTTTATGGTTCACTTAGTATAATTTTAAATTTGAGGTTTGTAAAATTGACTTCAGTCCATCGTGCATCTACTATTCCATAAGAATCCATACGCATTGCCGTTATCTACCTGCAGTAGATTTGCACTTACTTTTAACACCTTGTCTGAAGTGCAAAATTAATTGCTCTGGTCTTTGGGTGAAATCAGCTTTGAACCTGGAAAATCTTCAAAACTGTAGTAATGGACAGCAGACAAAAATAACTTGACTGATACTGTGAACATAATCGCCAAATGAAGTCATCGTCACAAACTTGAGTTAGTCCTGTCTTCTTGTTGTTAATGCCGGTAGTTTTTTGTTCCATGGTGGTATTTTAATTATTTACTGTCAGCTTCAAAATAACAAGTGTGTGTGAAATACATACAAATGACTGCCATACAAAAATATTTGTGTAAATTGTGTCACTGAAAATTTGTCTGCTTAAGCCCCTGGTATTTACTGTGTTGCGTTACAGCACCTGTTTGTGTTCAGAACTGCTTTTCCAATTTGTTGAGACATGTTTGTTCTACTTACAGCTTGTAATAAGAAATGGGTATACATATTGAAATACAGCGGAAATAACTTAATGCTTGAACTAATGGTAAGTTGCAGATATTTTATAGCTTTGCTAGATTGTCATTTGTGTGCCTTTGAAGGTTATCAGTATGAATAATCTGTGTTCAGTGTTGTATATTGATGTATGTTTCGAAACTTTATGAATAATTCAGTAAACTGTTTGCTTTCATTTGTTCCATTTTCCATATAAATGATTGACACAGCCCGTTTTTATTGTGTACAACATAAAATTTAGTGTGATTGTTACAACTAAATGTGCAAAATGTGATGCTTTGTACACTTTTAGGTTGTGTTCCTTCCATGTATTGTCAGTATAGCAAGTCATCTTTATAATGTGCAGTACGTTTCCCTGTGAGCCTACCCAAAAACAGTCTTGGCTACACCAACGAGCACAACTTACCATGTCATGTGTGCCAAAGTGAGTTAAACCAAAGTTTCATGTTTGAGGTTCAGCAAGGATATTTTGCATAGACCCTGAGGCTGCATTATTTTAACAGGTGTAGAACTTTGTTTGCAGATTTGAAACAAAATTTTCAACATACAAGTGACTGCATTTATTTATTTATTTATTTATTGTTTAAAAGAATGCTCTTTGCTAGAGGTACAACCAGTGACTTACTTTTGGAACATTAATTGCATATTGTGTAATGTAATATTATACTTCATTAATTTTTTTAAAATCTTGTTTGTAGCAGCAGCACTTCTAAAATCAACTTTTGGAAAATAAACTGCCATTTAACTGCATATTATATGCTGTGCACACTGGCATTGCAGGTTCCCAGTTAAATTGACAGCAAATAAAGTAAGCAAAGCTCTATGCCTTGATATAATAAAAGTGTAATTTTTAAGTTACTACTTTTTTGGCATACTAACAACAAATGTAGGTTCCTTCACTGATTGGCGCATGAATAAAGTTATTAGGCCCATGGTAATGTAAATGTTACTGATGCCAGAAGATTACAAAGTAAGAAAAAAAGTAGATGTTAAGTACAAGTAGGGCTTTCAGAAGTGCTTAGTTAAGTGTGAAATTCTTAAATTGTTATTTCNAAAAAAGTAGATGTTAAGTACAAGTAGGGCTTTCAGAAGTGCTTAGTTAAGTGTGAAATTCTTAAATTGTTATTTCCACGTATAATTGCATACAATGTTTGCATTTTCAAAGAAATTTTGGGATAGATACACTCAAAGCTATATTGAGCTAATCTAATGTTTCCTACATTTCAATCATATTTATTAAAAAAAAAAAGACATCAAATGCATCTATGGCTACTAGTTGTAGCAGAAAAAATNCTACATTTCAATCATATTTATTAAAAAAAAAAAGACATCAAATGCATCTATGGCTACTAGTTGTAGCAGAAAAAATATTGTACTACCCAGAGATACAAAGACATATAATACTGTGTAAGCTGTGATAGTTTACAAAACACAGCCGNAAAAAATATTGTACTACCCAGAGATACAAAGACATATAATACTGTGTAAGCTGTGATAGTTTACAAAACACAGCCGTTGATGTAGTTTACCTGTAAATGATCATTAATAGTTATTGCCATCAATGTAGTTTGTAAACAAACTCATGTATTTTCAACATTTTTCGAGGGACCAAAGAAATATGTGGTAAAATATGCTAAAAGTTTAGACCTAAGGTTTTAACAGCGATGGAACGAAGAGCCCATTAGGCAGCGTCGAGTGTCTTGCTTGCTGCATGCACTTTGTAAACGCCAGAGTGACAATTTGTTTCTAAGTAATGGGGAACGTTGATAATTGTGTTTGAAGCCTTTGTATTTTGTTAAATGAAATGAGACTAGAAAATTTGTTTACAAAAATGTAACCTATTCAGGACATACATGAGGTGGGCTTATTTCACTGTTTATCATTTTGTGATACTGTGTTATTTAATCGTTATCTGTGAATGTGCAAATTTCAGTTGCCATTATTAAATGGAAGAATTATTGTTTCAGGTAATGCAGTAGCAAATTTACTTTTAGTACGTATTTTCCACATTTTGTGTAAAAATAATTTTACAAAATGTGTAAGATCGAAGCATGATAGACTTGCGAATATTACCAGTACTTGTTAATGAGGGTCATCACAGGTTTATAAATGTTAGAACAAGCTCACAGGTTAAGTGTCTTGATTTGTAGCCAGGAGTTGCGAATGCAAGTCCAAGATGCATTATAGAACTGCAAGAATGTAATGTCAGTTTTTTTCTATTGAACTTCTGTTTAACTTTGCATGAATATTACTGTCATCTTAACTGCAAGAGTGACAGTGCAGGTATTTATAGTTGTAAGAATCATGTTTATCCTTTCCTCTCCGTAATTAGGCCTTGGCCAAAAAAAAGGCCAAATTTAGTATTTTTTCTAGAAGTGCTTGAAGGGTTGTTACGAAATAATTGTGCCTAATTTCAGTTTTATAAAAGTATTTTCAGAGAAGGGTTTTAAAGAGTAACTTTTATATTTTCTCTACTGATGTGCGTTTTAATGCCTGGTAAAAGATTACGTGTCTACTGATTCACTAGTGTGAAGAATTGTGAGACCACTGTATGTGCATCATGCTTCAAATATTTAAAATATGTATAACACATGGCACACATTCTGAACAGAGCAAGAAATCAAAGGGTAGTGTCTTTGAAAGTAGCGCTGGTAAGAGAACATAAGGATTTTAATTTTTAAATCCTAGTGATACTGTAGATGGAAACCAATTGTATCAGTAGTTCAAGCATTTTTGCCAAAATGCCACAGCAAATGTACTCTGTGAAAGTGCTTTTGCACGCACAACTAGTCTCGTATGTTTAGACATGGTAAAAATTTATTAAAGGAAAAATTTTATTTGCCATGTCACTCGCAACTAGCATCGGGTTGTAGTAGTTTAATGCATGTGGTGTTTTTCTGACGTGTAATGCTGTGCACATGAGGGAAATCATTTTTAGTTATTATTGCATTGTGTGCGCGAGACTTATTTTTAAGCCCTCGTCACATAGAAATAGTGTTGATGTATATGTTGCAAAAGAATTTTAAATGCTGAAATACATATTCTGAAAGCTTTTGTATCAGTAGTGCAGGAAAAGTTAATTTTCAGAGCTAAATGTTCAAGCAACTTAACATTTGTTCCAAAACAGTAGTGGTATTGCGAATTTCTCGCTTCCTTTCTGCAAACATGTGTACTAAGTTTCAAACACTTGGTTCTGTAAGGTATGATGCTACACTTTGGATCAACTTCATTTATATTACTCGTACAAAAACTACGCTTAGTGTACAACATACATAATTTGCGTGAAAAGTTTGATGTATTCTTAAATCCCAATGTTTTGCTAGTTTGTTGATAGTGATATGTGCGTTGTTTTCTGTCCCCTCGCCATAGAAGCAGCCTCCTGGNATGTATTCTTAAATCCCAATGTTTTGCTAGTTTGTTGATAGTGATATGTGCGTTGTTTTCTGTCCCCTCGCCATAGAAGCGAGTGCACACTAGCAGTGCATGTCAACTGTGTTAAGGGCATGATGAAAATGCCAATGTGGTTATTCTGCACGGTATTAATGATTTCATTGCTCAAGTAATCTTGCCTTACAGTTCTTTGGTAGTATGAAGCACCTAGTTCATTATGTTCATTGACGATTGGATGAAGATCCATCGCATTGGCATGTTATTGTTCAAAACTGCGTGTAAACGAATGTACCATATGTATTAATGTTAAATTATAACTATCTAGTAAAGATTTTTATAGTATATAATTCACTTTTTTTAAATATATATTGAAGCATTACCATACAAGTAATTTTGTAGCGTGCTTTGTTGATATGAGCAATAAAGAATCAGTAACGTTAATTTGTGTACATTAGAGTTGAAACTGTAACGAAGGTAACTTTTGAGATTATTCAGCGTAGTTTGTACGTGTTGCATAATGTTATATGACATTATCTATCAGCTTTGGATTTTTTTAAATATTATTCTACAGATATCCAAACAAATTAAATTCAGATATTTCATCCAAGAAAATATTTTCATATAAATTCTTGTGCTAGTTATTAATATTTGATGTTGAAATGCCACATTATTAAAAGAACACACATTTTCAATTAATATTTTTAATGCCAAGTCTTGGTTTTTATTCTGTTATAGACCTATGTGTGAATGCAACTAAGAAAGTTTTCAAACAATTATGTATTTTATGTTTGTTGAAAATAATGGCACACACACATTAGGTGTGTGTAAAATAAAATTCTAATTCTTTGTAAATGGTAATTCAAATAGCTTTACATAAAAGATTTAATTTTTAATTTTACTTATTTACGTTCAAAACTAGATTATAGTAATGTATTTGGTAAATTCTCAAATCATCTTCCTATAATTTTTCAAAACTCAGTCCAACTAAAAATTTCTCTAGTGTATGCCTTGAAATTTTGTGTTTTTCAATATTTTCAATCTCACAAATTGTTAACATGAAGTTTCCACACAACATATTTTCTCAAACATGCCTAAGTTATTGTTTAATATTTGGCACTATGCAAATTGTTTCCTTTTATAGCTATTATGAGCCATTTAATAACTTGTGAATTACACTTTATTACATATGATGTTTAACTCGTGAATTATGCATTTTGTTCCCTTAACCTTAAAAATATCCCTGCTAATCCATTCCCATTACCTCAAAGCAGCTGTGGCCAATGGTTGTCCCCTCTTGTTTGTCTTGGTAAAATTATCATGGCAATGTGAAACAATGTTTATAAGCATTCCCATTGAATTGGAAGTATTTAATGTGACCAGTAATAGTAAAATTACATTTGTAAATAAATTTTGACACATTGAGAGTTGAAACTTATTGAAATGTTGTTACGACTGGTCGCTGTAAATATTCAGAAAGATTTTTTTTAGAGCAATTTGACCCCCCCCCCCCTCAATTACTGAAATCTGCTACGAGTTCATGTCCAATTGCCCATATTGCTAAAATGACGGGTATTTTCAATTTTAAGAAAATATATTGAAATAGTTAGGAATTTTCTGAAAATTTTTTATCTCAAAGGTGTTTTATAACATTTTGGGAGACAAGTTTAATCATCTCTAGCATAGGATTTTTGCATGAAATAATATTAATTAAAATTAATAGTCGGATGTCTTACATAAACCCTCTCTCCAAAAGTGTATTCCAAGCAAAGTAAATGGCAAAGTATTTGGAGAAAAAAAAACCTTGCAAAATTATTTAAATCTAGATTTCCATTTTATAAGGAAGATGCTGTGAACATGATCTCTATGGTGAGGATCCATGTTTCAAGACAACACTTATGAATCCTGCCGAGCAGCAGACAGCCAAAATGTTTATCAGAAAAGGACTTCCAGCATCTGCAGGATCAACAAGAATTTTGAAACCCAAGAAGATGAAAAGCTGCAACCGCATATGCTGTGCACAGTTAGTTACGTTCTCTCACCACATTCCACTACACAGACCTGCATTGTTGTCGCTCTCCAAGTCGAAACCTTTGTTGCCTGTTCACAGTGACTGTGCGTCATGCACCACACTAGTCATGGATGCTTATTCATAGTCAGGAGTGCAGATAAGCATATAGTACTGTACGGCGAAGCTAGAGACTGGGCGTGTGGCAGCACGTCTCAGGAACGCTTCCCCAACAGATTGCAGCCACATTATCAGCGACTCTGAGAGTATGGGACCTTCTATCCACCATATGAGTGTCTGGGAAGGATGAAATACTGGGCAGAGTTGAGGCGAACCTGTCCACAAGCACATGTTGTACAATCTTTCACAATATGGATGTCGGCCACCTCAATCAGTGCCTCACCAGACATCTGTTCTCTGACAAAAGTTGTTCCTCGTTACATCCCTTTCAGCCCCTAGAAGTTTGTTGCAATAATCCTGTAACATTCTGTATATAAAATACATGTATCTGTCTGTGTCTCTCCCCCTCCCCCTCTCAATCTTTTCCTGGAGATAAGGCAAATGTCTGGATGGTCTGTTCCTTCCGAGAGGTATGGACTGTCCTTTTGTAGATGCTGACAGGCCAGGTCCGGTGCTTTTGTTTTGTCGAGCTATCCAATGCTCACCAAAATGTTTGTAGACCTATCAACATTTGCATGTGTTGCAGGTTAAGCTAACAGGAGGCATAAAGATAATCTACACATATGCCATTTAACACATTTGATATTATTAGTTCTCACTTCTGGGTTTAAATGTGTTACTACATACCAGTGAAAATAAAATTACACCTAACAGACCTGAAAATTCTAAACTCACAGGCTTTTGAAACATTGCAAGTTAACCTTTTATAATTATTTCTTATGTATTCCACTCTTTCAAATAATTTAGAAAATTTATCAAAATTTCTTGATGTAGTGCATTACAAAAAACCGTTAATAGCGATTAGTCAGGCTAATATTTTCATTTGCACAGTGTTCAAAATTTTGACATTAATCACAACCTAACTTTCTGAAATTAGTGCAGCTTGTTCTTAATATAAGTACTGCATTGTGCCTTATCACTTATTACAGCACTAATACCCCACAGACACTCGAATTAAAAAAAGGAAATACAGTCTAACCTTGTTTATACATCCCCATTTATTATGAAATTCTCATTTTGCTAAGCGTTTTTACAGTCCCGAGAACTGATCTAGGATTTATAATGTTAACCGATTTGTTTCGTACAAATTTAACAGTAAAACGAAATAAAAAGGTGATCATAACATCCTAACACTGCAATATAAAACTCAAACAAATGACCAAAGATTGGCATTACTGAGTTAGTACAATGGCAAATATGTAATTGAAGCAAGTAGCAGTATTCTTAGCTAAGAAAATGTGGCAGCCATTTTGTGGACCCCACAAATTAGAAATTATAATTTGATGCATTTATTCTCAGATGGTCTATGTGCTAAACTGCTGGGTGGGTCAATTTGATTCTTCGATACTGCCCATGCTTCTGAGTACCAATAAAGTAGATTCTCGGAGTACATAACTTGGCATAAAACAATGTACTATACATTTGATGTGCGATGTGTAGAGATCTGAAAAAAATAGCACAAGTTTTAGCATTTTAGTGCGAATAGATAGATTTTTAGTTTGACTTCAAATAAAGCTATTTTGAAAATTCACACCGACCTTTACTTGAAACTAAACCAATATTCGCGGAATGAGTGTTACAAAATGATCTGTTGTGTTAC
>NQII01006405.1:126661-139478 GCA_002778355.1 Clitarchus hookeri
TTGTCAGCTGTTTCTCAGTGCGTGTTTTCAACTTCAGGCGTAATACGCCTGACTATCTCGTCAATTCTCGGCGTTTACAAATTTCACGGGGCTTGCTAGGGGGGAGGTAGGAGGGTGGGAGGAGGCCTGTGTGGCAGCGACCCCGTGTAATGGTCTGCATGCGCTTCTACCTCGGCTTGACATCTCTCTGCGGTGATTACGACTGACACGTGTCTTCCGAAGCCCCTACGCTGGTTTCAGATGGGGGGAGGGAGGGTTGGTGACAGCGCAGCTCTACTTAATACTCCTAATTGCGCTACGCGTCATCCTGTTGGAAATGGAAGACCATGTCCAGGCCGAACTTGTGTACACTGTTGAACAAATTATCCAGCAACACACCAATGTATTTGTACTGATCCATATTTCCTTCAATAAAGGCCAGATTTCCAACTCCCGAGGATGCAATGCACCCCAAACCATAACATGTCCACCACCATGCTTTACTGTTGGCAGTGTGCGTTGGTGTAATTCTGTGTCCAGTTTTCGTCACATTTTCTTTCATCCGTCAGAACCAAACACAAACTTGGGCTCTTCTGAGAATATGACAGTGTCCCAGAAATCCAGTGGTTTTCGACAATATTCCTTGGCAAACTCAAGGAGATTCTTCCTGTTCACCTCCGTAATATATGGCTTCTTTGGAGGGATCTGCCATGAATATTGGCACTGTTCAAGACATTTCGTACTATCCGTGCACTAATTGTCTTCTTAGAAGTTGTTGCGACGTCCGCAGCTAATAAGGTAACACTTCTTGTAGATTAATTTTGGACTTAACGTATTATACGGCATCTCTCTCGGTGTGCGAGTNGATCCATATTTCCTTCAATAAAGGCCAGATTTCCAACTCCCGAGGATGCAATGCACCCCAAACCATAACATGTCCTCCACCACAATGCTTTACTGTTGGCAGTGTGTGTTGGTGTAATTCTGTGTCCAGTTTTCGCCACATTTTCTTTCATCCGTCAGAACCAAACACAAACTTGGGCCCTTCTGAGAATATGACAAGTGTCCCAGAAATCCAGTGGTTTTCGACAATATTCCTTGGCAAACTCAAGGAGTTCCTTCCTGTTCACCTCCGTATATATGGCTTCTTTGGAGGGATCTGCCATCAATATTGGCACTGTTCAAGACATTTTGTACTATCCGTGCACTAATCGTCTTCTTAGAAGTTGTTGCGACGCCCGCAGCTAATAAGGTAACACTTCTTGTAGATTAATTTTGGACTTAACGTATGATACGGCATCTCTCTCGGTGTGCGAGTATTTGTAGGCGCCCTGAATTGGGTTTGTTTCGTGTAGATCCTTGTTACTTATATTTATTTTGTGTATTATAAATTGTACAGTGGAGAAGCATTCTACAGATCTCTCTAACTTCTGCCTTGTGAGTGCAGTAACATAATGTTCTCTCAAGCCGAGGATGAATGTTGTTCTTTCTTTGGTCCCATGTTGACAGTACTGAACACCACCACATCTACCTTCACACTGATGGGTAAAGAACCCGTAGTAACGATACAGATACTGCAAGTACATTACCTTGTGTTGCATTCTGTTTACACTACCAGTACGAGGGCTCCACTGTGCCAATACTTATTTGGTGATTCTAATACCGTATTTTCATTTCTCAACAGCTCATTTATTGTGTGTCTGCATAATGTCGTACGTAACATTGTGTACCTACTGCATCTGTCTACATGTATATCTTGCATTTACATTGAACCCAATATTGCGACATGGTGTGTGATAATACTTTTTGGAGTAAGTGTAAATAAAAATAACAGCACTATACCAGTAATATAGCAATAAATGAGCAGTTTACAAATAATGAGAAAAACACAAGCTATCATTTTAAGTGAATGGTTAGACATAAAATGATTTTCTTATCATAGGAAAAGCTAGTATTTTTTTATGTGAAGGCAAAAAAAAGTGTGATGACTGCACTACTAAAAATAAACATACAATTTTATAAAAAAAAAAANTTTTTTATGTGAAGGCAAAAAAAAGTGTGATGACTGCACTACTAAAAATAAACATACAATTTTATAAAAAAAAAAAATTACTGCACTGATTAGTGAGCATTGAAATGATCATTAAAACTTTTACCTGCATTTCAATGTAGGCNAAAAAAAAAAATTACTGCACTGATTAGTGAGCATTGAAATGATCATTAAAACTTTTACCTGCATTTCAATGTAGGCCATATTCCACAGATTTCTATGTAGTTCCACTGCTTTTCTACAAGTTAACTGTCCAAAATATACTTCAAAACAAGAATATTTATTTTTCCACAGTAGACATAGCAGTTTATTCGTATCCTGGGAAACATTGTCTCGCAAAACAAACCTTTCATGAAAGAGTTGTCTACTGTGTTCTTTATATATATAAAAAAAATAAATAAAAATAAATCTGGCATCTCATTCCTACTTAAAACATAATCATTAATGTGGGTAATAGGATAATTGTGATTTTGGGACAAAACGTTGCAGAGAGAGGCAATATTATTTTAATGGGCCCATGTTTATTCCGCTTTCCGATCCTCCGTCCACGACGGGGATGGCAGTGAGAAGTGGGCCGACATTGTTCTTAAAAATGGCCGAAATTTTTTTAAATAAAACAGTAAGGCAACACCCATCATTTACAGTAAAGTTTTTTGTTTCAAAATACTTTTAATAAAACCATTACAATAATTTTTTTAAATAAATCTTAGTTGCATGTATTGTTAAAAAAATTCCAAAAAATTCTTTAAATAACAAACATTATTGTCTCCTACCCTCCTTGATGTATGGTTGGCGTCTTCAGTTTCGTTTCCTTCAAAAACCTTTTCTAAAATTTTGTAATTATTGTGAATAAAATTTATAACAGTATTAAAAAAATTAATGAATTTAAATTTTCATTAACTAACATTCATTTTGTGGTCCTCTGTTTGAATCTCGGAGAGTGAAAACTATCAATGAGAGGGCCAATTTGACAGTACGACTGCTGTGTTCATAAATAAGTACTGTATATAAATTATATTTCCTCTAGCCTATATATTTGGTATTACTAAGCAACACCATGATTCTTGGGGGTGGCGAGCAATAGAGGTTGAAACATACGCGACTGAGAAGGGGTAACGTTAAGGGTATCAGTTTGTATGTTGTTGGTTAGTCAACTTGACTGGTTATTGTCAAAAATTTGCACTCGCCAGGAGTTGAATCCTGTATCACAAGTAGTTCAGTTTTAATTGTTTCATACAACATTTTTATAAACATTTATTGTACAATTTTTTTCAGTTTTAAAATGTTTTTTGAAAGGTAACAAAAAATTTAACAGCTGAAATGCCTTCACACAAAATGTATTTTTTATCTGAAATACTAAACAAGGTTTTTTTGGTTTAATGTGTTATACAAATTCTTGTAACAGTTAAAATGACATGGCATAACAAAAACCGAAATTGTTGGCGTATAAAATGAATTGTAAAAATATAATAATATTTTTATTGTTACAGTTTTCCCCAAGAGTTAAACATAGTTAAGACAAAATATTAACCCTTAATGTGCTATATAGTAGCACATTTATTTCAATAAAATATTTACCAATCGCGCCATTATCAATACGCAGTTAAATTATAAAACAGACCTAAATATGGTTGAANTTTCAATAAAATATTTACCAATCGCGCCATTATCAATACGCAGTTAAATTATAAAACAGACCTAAATATGGTTGATAGAAGATGAAAAAATGTAGTTCAAGCAAAGCATTTGACAGTTAAAACAGAGAAGCGACATAGCAATGTTTTTGTTTACATGTGGCACCAGAAAGTACAACTTTAGCAAGGCTTCAGAAAAAATGTGAAGAAACTATCTACTATTGTATTCAGCAGAATAACGATTTGTAACAATGACAATTTTTACAGCATTAACAGCCAAATGCAATACCTGGCACTNATTTCAATAAAATATTTACCAATCGCGCCATTATCAATACGCAGTTAAATTATAAAACAGACCTAAATATGGTTGAAAATTGTAAACACCTGCATTAGCTTTTTTGAAATAAAACATTGATAGGAAGATGAAAAAATGTAGTTCAAACAAAGCATTTGACAGTTAAAACAGAGAAGCGACATAGCAATGTTTTTGTTTACATGTGGCACCTGAAAGTACAACTTTAGCAAGGCTTCAGAAAAATGTGAAGAAACCATCTACTATTGTATATCAGCAGAATAACGATTTGTAACAATGACAATTTTTACAGCATTAACAGCCCCCTTAAATGCAATACCTGGCACTGAAATGGTGAGTGAGTGAGTGAGTGAGTGAGTGAGTGAGTGAGTGAGTGAGGAAGGTAGGGAGGAAGAGAGGGAGGGAGGATGATCATTGCGGAGTTACCGCCACTTATAGGGCTTATTCCTCAAGTCATTTGGAGCAAATTATGTAATATAAATGTGGCTCTTAGTCGCAATGTTTACAGAGTAACTCGAAAAATTGGAAACGCATAACAGTGAACAGCTCTCGACAATTTGCAGCCTTTTTGACTATTGAAATGAACAGAGCGTCTTTGACGTAAAGTGTAACTATCTGTTTTACTGTGTACTGCGTGAACAAGGTGCGTTTTGGTACATTTATTGTGGTTGTAGCCTTTGGTTGTAAGGTACAGTCATTGTGTTACAATGCCACATACATTTTTCATAGAATTAAGCCCGCCCCTTATGATGGTCGGACGTCTTGGCGGGAGTACCAACACCAGTTTGAAATAGTCGCCACCCTGAATGGCTGGTCAGCCAAACAGCAGACTTACTACCTCACAGCTCTACTGAGAGACCCTGCACTGAGAATACTACAATCTCTCCTGAAGAGACATCAACTGGAGTACCCCACACTGGTGTTGGCCTTGGAGTTACGTTTCAGTGACCAATACCTGCGACATGCCCATCTGCGAAGCCTCACTCAGCGACCAGGAGAGCCACTGCAGGAGCTATAGAAAGACATTGTACGGCTTTCCCACCTATCTATCTGGAAGATTGCCCCAAGGAGGTGCGTGACATTATCACAGTCGGCTGCACAATTTTTCGCATGTCTCCATAAGCCTTTTACGGCTCGCACATTCCTGAGCTTTGAATTTCTGCATTTCTTCTCAAAGAATTTTATGGTTTATCATCCTTGCCTTTCTCAGTGTGACTCGGGAACATTCCAGATCTTGGCCATTAATTATATATAAGTGCAACAGGCCTCCAAGCGGGGAGTTTGTGAGTGTCGGGAGTTTGGGGAATTGCGTGACTTTGAGCAACAGACGAGCAATGAGTGGCGACAGAAGTGACCGGTGGGAGTAAAATCTAAGAGTCTGAGCATCGGTGCATTGAATATGTGACTGGCAGGTGGGACTATTGAACTTGATGTTTGAGTGCAAGACATTTCAAATGATGATAACGTACAGACTGAGCATGTGTTAATGATGTGCGAGTTAATTGACTATCATCAAACAGAAACATTGAGAAGGACTTTAATTAGAGTTGAGAATAGACATTGCACTCACTGAGAAATAAAAAAAGTAATACAGGAGATAGATAGATAGATAAATGCTGTAAATTATAGCTGTGTGAATAAACTAAGATAAAATTTAGTTCTTTATTTTTATACAGACATTTTCAGAATTTTAAACAAGTTTGGTTGTTAATGTTAATTTTTNGATAAAATTTAGTTCTTTATTTTTATACAGACATTTTCAGAATTTTAAACAAGTTTGGTTGTTAATGTTAATTTTCGATTTGTATTAAATTGAACCATGAACTAAACATTAATGTTTTCTTTTTATTTAGGTAGTTAGCAACACCTTCCCAAATATTTATTATTTTTATTACTTTTCAAGAATGAAACTTTAACATAGCTGTAAGAAGAAATGTTGGCTTCCACAATTATCCGGTCCCCCTCGCCACTACGTGATAAAATTAAATAAATGACACTTAAAGTAGCTTTAAAAACTCATTATAATTAAATTTCTCTTTTTAAACATGTAATGGCAAAAGGCAGCACTAAATCATACTGACACCTTGTGATTTCCTGGTTAGTATACCACTACAGGTGTTTGGTGATTAACCACCATGTACAAGTGTGTGCGCACATGTGTGTGTGTGCGTGTGCGTGCATATGCATATGCGTATGTGCACACGTGCGTGTTTAAGTGTTTAAACCATCACTGATGACTAGCTTTCAAGAACTGGAACCAATGTGAATGAACAAAGGGGAGAAAAAGTGAAACCTGCCCATCCTACAAGGGCAGCATCCTAAATTCCAAGCATTGAGCAAACCAACATCAAAAACAGTAGAACCTTATTTCCAGAAACTAGGTTGTTCAAGACAGGTTGGTCGCAATAGATATTTTAGGACATTATGGACCAATTTTGACTCGCCTCCAACTTCTTTAGTCAAAATTGGCAATGTGTTTAATTGTCTCTAGAACGAAAAATGCTACTGGTTGTAGCACATGCAGCATGACAACAACAAAGATTTAGACTCCTGCTAGAGTAGCAGAGTAGCGTGAACCCTACCATCTTCAAAAAAAAAGCTCAGAACCCTGACTCCGGGAATTAGCTCACCAATTTATAACAAAATCCAGGCAGCCTCCGGGCCTNAGGTTGGTCGCAATAGATATTTTAGGACATTATGGACCAATTTTGACTCGCCTCCAACTTCTTTAGTCAAAATTGTCTCTAGAACGAAAAATGCTACTGGTTGTAGCACATGCAGCATGACAACAACAAAGATTTAGACTCCTGCTAGAGTAGCAGAGTAGCGTGAACCCTACCATCTTCAAAAAAAAAAGCTCAGAACCCTGACTCCGGGAATTAGCTCACCAATTTATAACAAAATCCAGGCAGCCTCCGGGCCTNAAAAAAAAAGCTCAGAACCCTGACTCCGGGAATTAGCTCACCAATTTATAACAAAATCCAGGCAGCCTCCGGGCCTCAATATAAAATAATCACAGATCCAAAACAATATTCAACAGCTATACCTGCAACATTTCAATTTTCCCACTGCACCCTAGCACCTGGCTGCCAGGTTTACTGCCAACAGCACCCTTCCACCAGACTGTAGAGCCCTACAACTCGCAGTCTAAAGCTGGCCTAGCCAGCGAAACAAAGCGACAGTGCAAAAATGTGCCGTCCTTTGTGTGTGCACTTGTCGACAAGTATTAGACTGTGAATACATACTTGTGCTTCTGTCCTTTTATACATTATTAAAAGCCTAGCGGCCTACTTATCTTTTGATATATATTTGAGTATTAACTTAAGTTTTTGAAGTGATGCTATCTTAAAAATTGGTGGACCAATACGAACACACGTTTCTGACTTATAGAAACAGTATGGATTGTCAGGGCACCAATGGTTCCCAAGATGATATATACCACCCAAATACAGAATGGCTGCCATTTTGAAACAAGTAGAAAAAAAATTAAAAGTTGTGTGTCGTTACTAAGTACTACCGTATGTGTACCGAGTTTAGTTTATTGCAGTCAAAACATGTGCACGTAGACTTAAAACTTCATAAATTACAAACAAAAATAATTATCATCACACATATTTTATGTTTTATTACTTTTGCCCTGCTTTTTGTCTCTCCAAAGCTTTGGAGGAGGACAAGGGAAAGTGGAAAGAAGAACCTCTTCGTCATGTGAAGTGAAGCGTGGACACCACACTGGAATCATCTCTACTCTCACTTGGCCATTATATTGTAAGGTTTTTCACATATTTGTTTTCCATGTTATGGCTTACCGATTAATACCTAATAGCAACAATCACACCCCCCTACATGTCACTGCCGCAGGCTAGTAAACATATTTTTCATTTCATTTTACTGCAATTTCTTCCATCTTGAAAATATTTCCTTTTACATTTTTTTTTTTTTAAGGAAGATGTTGCTGCACTCATAATCCAGTTTGTATAGGGCTTTGACAGCAGTTTTCAGGATCATAGAGGAATAATACTATAAGAGTATTCTACTACTATCAGTGATAAAAAGCAGGTACGCATCACTTACCTCAACTTCCTTGTCGAGGTACGCTGCAATAGTTGGACCAAACTTTTTTACTGCAAAGATACACATGATGGCCAGGGAGAGACCAGTGTAGAACTCATGTTCACACACGTATATCTCCTTGCTGAACAGGTATGTTCCAAGGCCAACTGCAAAGGTGTATGGCCCTGCAGAACAAAAATTTCTTAGTTGGTTTTCAGAAAATAAAACTTATAAAAAAAAGCTAGCTGTTTTGATAAACAGTGTACCATGTCCATGAGGCACATTTACTTAACAGATGATGAATAACAAATGGAAATGGGAATTTGGCCACTATGCCTTCTGTCTAGTCCTACTTGCAACCTGCATCATTCACAAAACAGCTATTAACAAAATTATTAAGTATAAAACAGAAATTATTGTTACCTAATACATTTGCTTACATAGTTCTTCGCAAAAAAATTACAAACCGCTTTTCCACAAATAGTTATTTGCAGTAAACAAACTCAAGTATTATTTTTGTTCAATGGAAATGCACAAGAAAATTAAAAATTAAGACAAATATTCAAAAAATTTTCTGGAAAATCAGAGAAAATTTTAACGAATAGTATTTCTGAGCTTTAATTAAGTTGCATAATTATTTATGCAAGGGTGCATTTTTATATGATGGTCAGGGAAATGGTGAGATAAAATCATATCTGCATAAAAAAAAAAAGAAAAAGAAAAAAACACACACTATTAATACAAGAACAACAGGGATTACATTCAGATAGCATTTCTCAACATGCTTTCATGGCCTAACCAAACCTAACTCAAGACTGTGAAAGAAATACAATTTTTGGCACTATTTTTAACATTCACATATTTATTCATACATAGACATATTTTTCAATTCTTTGTGACATAAAGTACAATTTTTTTATTGATGTATATTGGCAGGATATGTTGATAGATAAATTAGTTAAAGCTTGAGGAGGGGGGAGGGGTGGAACTGCAATATTTTTTATTGGTCACATTTTGGAGCATACTTTTTAAATTCAATAAGCAGAAAATCATCTCGTAAAGATCATTTATTGCATTTTAAAATATAAGTATTATTTGTATGTGAATGGTTTGTTGTGTGATCAGTGAAATAACAGTTATTTCCATTACGTATAACTGAAATGTTATTTGAAAATTTCATTAATCGATTTTAAAATATTCTAACATCAAAATCTACTATTTGCACATCCCTAGTTATTTGCTACATAGTTTGTGTAACATATGGATTTTATACTCGTGTAAACATAAAAATACCTTGTTTTTGGTTAATATTTAACCTTTACATAAATTTGATCTATAAATTATAGTTCAGTTATAATTAAAATGAATAAAAACAGAAAGAAAATAGATGTGTTGGTAATACCAAGTACGAAAATAGTTCTCATGCAAAATTGCCTATAATTATTAAACTGTGTGTGATGTGGGTTGTCACTTTAAAGTAATTTTCTAGAATTGCTTAAGCTTTCTTTGCATGAAGCAGAGAAACAGAGTGAAGGTAGAACTTTAGCAGGGGTTCAGAAAAACTGGAAGTAACTGGAAGTATCCATGAATGGACTATACCACTGTGATCCTGGATAGCAAAATGGAGTGTGAAAGCATTCTCATTTGGAATAATAGTCAATAAATATATTTTATTTTAGCCTTAGACCTTAACTTTCAAGTGCGGTGGAATATACACTCTGTGTTTATTACTTACATAGGAATATTCATGCCTAAGGTAAATTGGCTACAAATAGCAGCTATGAACTGACCTGTAACCCCAGTCTTTTTATAAAAGAATGTGAACCATTCCTCAGGAACGAAGCCATATTTGACTGGTGATGGATCGATAGGCATTGCACGCCTGGGGAAGTTGACCACATCCCGCTCTGGAGGTTCTTGAAATGTGGCCGGCAGCGAGGATGCAGGTGCAGTGGTCTGGGTTGCACGAACGCCAATCAGAGGCCTGCCCTGCTGGGCCACTGAAAGTAACAGCAAACTTACATCAACAGCTGTTAAGGCAAATCCCCAGTAAACTATTTCAAATACCTGAAGGTAACATTCAGCCATCAGGAAGCATCACAATAAAAAAATCACAAGAAAAATAGCATAAACAAGTTCAGTGTGTGTTATGCTTCCTCAGAATTTGAAGCAGTGACTATAGGGTTTTAATACAGCAATCTGTTCAGAAAATATATACAATTGTCACNTAAGCATCACAATAAAAAAATCACAAGAAAAATAGCATAAACAAGTTCTGTGTGTTCTGCTTCCTCAGAATTTGAAGCAGTGACTATAGGGTTTTAATACAGCAATCTGTTCAGAAAATATATACAATTGTCACTATAGTTTAAAACACTGTTTTACAGAATAATGAATACTGTAAACAGTGGGCTACTTACAGTAAATTATGACTGGCACACTTCAATGACTACATTTGTTTCAATAACCAAATTTATGGATGGGGAAAAAATTTTCTTTAGTTTGTCATCAAAATAGATATACATTAAAATATTCTATACTTTTTTTTTTTCTTCAGAATATACACAACTATTTCAGACCCATATAACTAGAGGGGCCCTAATCTTCCCATATGACAGCACTACAATACACTAGCACAAGATACCAACATCTGTATTCTAGGAATTTGATGACTTTTGTTTGCATTCACTCTCAGAACTTTGCTGTTAACAGCCACCCAAATCTCTTCACTCTTGTTTACATTCATTTGAGCTGATAAATGCATCACAACTGATAACTAAAAATTTTTTAAATCTATAAACTGTTTACATTTGAAGTAGGGCTAGCACATTTGAGCTTTCAACCTTCACAAAGAAATCCTTGCTCATAAATACATATAATTTGTGCCAAGGAGACACAATTATTTTATCAAGTTTGGTCCACTCATAGTTTTGTCTTATGCTTTACAAGATGTTATTCAAAAGAAGGAAAATTATTTTATTAGTAAAATTTTTTGTCCACGTTTTCCTTGCTGAACAATATCTATAAATATAGTTGACTAAGTTAGTAAAGAAAAATGATAAGATGAAAAATAAATGATAAGGACATCAAAGATTGTATTGAATTGTTAGAAAATGCCAATATCCTGGAAATGTAACATCAGAGTGACATGAGAACTACTTATTAACATCAAATGTAATCTCCGGATGTTCAGGAATAATAAAACATGCACATTAACCCTTTTAAAGACACAAACAAAAACTCAAATACTATTCTACACAAACAAGTTAGTCACTTCGTAAATTTCAAGAACATTTCTATTTATTTTAATTGAAGCTTAAATGTGAGTGGTTTATTAACAAAAGAGTAAATTGCAGCCTTATTAAATTTAATGAAACAAATAGCCAACTCCCTCACATGATATGAAAAATATAAATTATTTGAAACATTGATTATATGGAGACCTTGCATTAAAATAATTTACTTCCAATTAATATTGTGTCAATTAATATTTGCTGTTAGCTTGCGGGCAAAAGATCTCACTCACCGTCTCTGGTTAAATCCGAACCAAAGTAAGTTCCAACCAAAATTCAACTTTTCAATAAACTTAAAAAAAACCAGTTCCAGCATTAATTTGCAATAAGAAAAACTGGAATGATTCTCTTTCCGGGACTTACTACACTGTTGCTCCCTCGGCGTTATCTAGACTGGCGACGTCTGTACACTTGATTCACTAAAAGCAATTAAAGCCTGGCGTTTGAGGCCTCTTCTTTACGTGCCCACACACATTTACCGACTTGCACGTTTCTCCAGCGTGCCCTAGCATTACCATGGATCAGTTTACTATTAATTATCTAGTTCGAACAGCAGCGCCCTAAACTGGCAACTACTAAGTTCATGGCCAGAAGGAGTATGTCTCTGTAACCCCAAGGCCTACAAAATCAGCTCAAACAGCCCAAAATAACAGATTACAGATAACAAATTAAGACAAATGATCAAATTACTAGGTAAAACCTCTTAGGCCAGTGTGATAAAATTTAGCACAATGACTCAATGTAGCTAGACATACAACTTGCACAGAGAAATTAAAAACATACACTCAGTACATAGGCCTATGGAGAATTTTAAATGTAACTTCAACTGATTGAATTTAAATAAAATAATTATAAAACCCTGGGAGTTGGCTCAGTGTTTATAAACAAATAAATTAAAATATGACCCCAGACTGTTATTTTAAAACAAACCAAAATCTTATGCTTTCCCGGAAAAAATAAACACCTACTAAAAACTGTAAATACGTTATGTAGTATCCTATATCTAACATCAAAGTGTAAGTAAACTTGGAAACATTATTTTTATTTCTTGTGAAAGAGCAGCAGTACTGTGAAATAAGCACAATTGAGTGCAATACCTTTTTAACTTTGATACTTTTTTTTTTGGATTGATTGACCTCTGACTTTTAATGTACAGAGCACGTTTCCAAGCAGGGCTTTAAATTATAATTTTTGAACCCAACTCAACATAGCTGCAAATATAAGGAACAAATTTCCCTGACTTTTCCACGTTTCCCAGCAAACAATAAAGAAATGTCCAGACCTTTATGACATCCAACGAAAAAAAAAAAAGCTCTACTTTATGAAATGTGACTGAAATTAAATTCAAGGAACTTGCAGTTTCTGATGATCTACACTACAAACAGTACACTTGTTTACCTGTAAGTATTTCTAACAGAATGCAAAATAAATTTTCATTATTAATCTGTTTATCCTTCGGCTGCTACTAACAAAATTTGGCTGTATACAAAATTAT
>NQII01006406.1:397-115403 GCA_002778355.1 Clitarchus hookeri
TTTTCATTTAGTGACGAAATCATTTTTCATTTAGTGACGAAATCAATTTTCATTTAGTGACGAAATCAATTTCAAAAAGTCATTTAGAGCCCCAGGGGGGTACCTTCCGATTTAAGCAACTTTTTCCTGCGCTGGATTCGGCATTTCCCTACTACTCATTTCCATCATAACATTTTGTTTATTTAAATAGTATGCAAGTAATACAGTAACATGTAAATTTTTGAACTGAAATATTAAAATTAATTTTTCTTTAATTAACATGTATCAGAATAAAATTCTTAATAAACAGTATCATATTTTATAAAATCCTTCCCAACTTGCAGCTCTACTACCACTCAACTTCACCTTTCCTAATTTCTCGGTACTGAAAATTCACAATGGAAATTTCCCTTAACCTACAAATGATATGTCTACAAAAATTTAATTTTTAAGGAAGGAAAAAGGCAGATATCTGAAAAAAAATTATTTACTATATAGACAAATAGAGAGAAAGACTACAGTTGATTACGTGATCGATTATGCACTCATGGATTCCTGAAATATGTTTAATCAGTTTTAGTACATTTTGAAAAAAATTTACTTGATAAGCGATCGTGCCACATCTGTCATATACTTTCAGTACTGCGTACACTTTTCAAAGTAATTAATTAAGAAAGGTACCAGTACCACATCATTAGAACCTCTCCTATTTTTTATTTTGCCTAGATAGTGTATTTAAATATGAAAACTGATTATCACCTTTACATTTTTTTCAAATATTTCAATTATGGTATGGTCAGCACAACGCAATTACTAACAAATAACAATAATTCATGATAAATTAAATACACCATAACAAAATATGTTTAACGTTAGTAGTGAGGAGTGAGAAGTGAGGAGGAATGTCTTCATCTGTAATGCGCACTTGCGAACGAGACTGATATTTCAAAGGTCAAAGCTGGCATTTTCCACGCCCACACTACGCCCCTCGCTGGGACGGATTATCATTATTTGTGAAAGGATGGATCTAGCTGGCAGGTACTTTGCTGTGGCAAGGGAGAACACACAAGCCCTGTTACCAACACGAACATTGAGTACCACAATGATCCTCTTCTCAGTTTTAATATGTGCCTTTAACAGTACTATAATTTACGATATGTAACAACTAGGGGCATTAAATTGTATTTATTATGGTTAAAGTTACATAACGACAAAAGACTTGTGCTACATTTTGAAAGGGAAAGAGGGGAGGGGGTCTGGCCCTTACGCCCTCCATATAGCTGTGCAACTGACTGCTAGGTCCTGTTATAGTTTGTAGTTTATTTGTTGTTCATTAACTAAGGTTTGCCTGATTATCGATTTCTTCGTCTCGTTCTTAGTCTAGTACGCACATGGAAAAATTTTCAGGCAACATTCTTGACCAACATGATTATGCCCTCGTTTCCGAAATATTTCTCAGCGTTTCTTGGAAGCATGTTTTTATATGTTTGCCAACTGCTTGCAAACACGTATCCATTTTTTCTTATTCTTTCCCTTGTATTTCGCGAGATGGAAACAATGTTCCCTATCACCTAATTGAAATGGGTAACTGGAAACATGTCGGCGTGCCCGGGCGTGGTTGTGTACATTGACTGGTTAGCAAAGCCAGTCTCATGATTTGTGTATTATAGTGAGCAGATATATTTATTCCGACCGAATCAAATTTGTCGCATAGATTATACCAGAAATTAAAATTAATCAAATTATTTCATTCATGTACACATTTAAATGTTTCTAAATATTGTCAAATTGGCTTTGCTGCGGGTGCATCGGAAAAAGAAATAAAATACGTTCTTTGTCCAGTTTTGCAGATCGTGAAAAGTATGACATTATTAAAAGGAGCATGTAGCTGTGCGTCCAAGGTTAAAGGAGCAAGGGAGCGATACATGCGACACTAATACGCACCCCTAGCGCCTCATCACTCATAGGGCAAGGCGTGCAGTGTTTCCGTTATGATGCTGTAATAAGCAAATAAAAGCTGCAACAGTGGGACTTCAATACACGCAATAAAAGTCCACATAAGGTACTTGTACCCAATATGGACAGTGCTCTCAATATGGACACCCCTAATATCTTTAGAAGTAACAATTTTGATCGAGAGATGGCGCTACATGTCCGTGAAGAAAAGCAGTTGAAAAGATAATTTAGCCTGTAAAGTGCAAAAAAGCGCGCTGTTCGCCATTTGGAAGGAAACGTGTTGTTTCGTGGTGTGCTGATCGTAATTACAGGTATGTGTAAATTCTTATTATATATGGTAAAATTACTTTAAATAATTGAAAAGTGGAGTGTTTTAGAAAGCTGATAAAACATATTTTCGATTGCTATTGCATATATTGCTTAAAAATGTTTTCTTTGTTTATTTATTACAAGATTTAGTAAAACTACGCCCGATTCCCAATATGGACACCTTATGTCCACATTGAAAGTACAGCAAGTGAATCTTCAGATTCACAAATTTGTAAAATATCTGTTTGATGTTATTTTATTTAGCTAATTCATAATAAAATAATGTTTATATTTATTTTTAATCTTAATTATAGTATCCGCACATTACATTGCGAATTAAGAGTGGAAGTACACCTTTTTACAGGTTTGTCAGTGATTACTTGAACGACTTTTATTTTCTGAACTGTTACTTAAAATTTTTGTTTTCAATTGCAAAAATGTTTCAAATCAGATGCTGAGATAGTAATGTAAAATATTTGCATCGAGAAATTTTAATTTTTAAGGTGAGGTGGGACTTAAGGGGGGGGGGGAAAATTTAAAAAAAAGATTTCAAAAGAGAAAATATAGGTTATAATAGAAATAAAATAATAGATATAATATAATAGAAATACAATAGAATATAAAATAGAAGGTCGTCCAAATTACCTGTGAATAAACTGTCAATTTTGTCCTTCTTATGTGTTCACTGTTTTTTGTTTTCAGATTTTTTAAAGCTTTGCTCATTATGGGGCCGAAAATAAGAGGCAAGTGGACAGAGGAAAAATTGCAGAATGCCATTCGAGCCGTACACAGTGGGACATCATTTGCCAGTGCAGCTGAAGCAGCAGGGATTCCAAGGACAACTCTCATGAGAATTTTCAAGACTGTCCAGGTGAATGATCAAATCCGAAAGCCAAAGTTGGGCCGCAAATTCATGCTCACAGAAAAGCAGCAAGCTGAACTTTGTGCAAGAATATTTAGACTAGCAGACGTAGGCATGCCAATTACTGGGAGATTACTACGAAGGAGTATTTTCACCTATGCTGAGAAGATGGGTTTGAAGCACAATTTCAACCAAGCAACAAAGATGGCTGGAAGGAAGTGGTTGGCAGCTTTCTTGAAAAACAACCCACTTGTTGCTAAAAGGAAGTCTCAGAACCTCAATCCAGGGAGAGCCCAGAAGCTGAACCGGGCAATTGTTTCTGATCATTTTCAGAAACTGCAAGCGTGCTTGGAAGAATTGGATATTGTAAATCAACCGCAGCACATTTATAACATGGATGAAAAAGGGTGCCGGCTTACTATCCACCATCAACAGAATGTTCTTGCACGAAAAGGGGCAAAAAGGGTGCATTTTATTGCACCAGAGCATGCAGAAAATGTAACAATTGTTTCTTGCTGTAGTGCCCTCGGCCACAGCATTCCTCCCATGTTGCTTTTCAAAGGAAAGAGGATGAAACAAGAATGGAAGGATAACATGCCTCCAGGAACAGAAGTTATGATGACCCCTAAAGGCAGCATGACCACTGAGGTATTCTGCACTTGGTTGGAACATTTCGCTAAGTTCAAAACTGCAGGTCCCACTCTTCTTGTTTTTGATGGAGCCAGTTCTCATTTGGACGCAGAAATCGTGACAAAGGCAGACGAGCACAATGTAACACTCTACTGCCTGCCCAGCAACACGACTCATGAATTGCAGCCCTTGGACAAAGCTGTTTTTAAAGCTTTTGAATCATACTGGGATGATGAAGTATTGCTCCATTTCACTCGTCACCCTGATAGACAGATCACTCGACTTAGATTTGGGGAAATCTTTAGGAAGGTTTGGAATCGTTCGATGACTCTGTCGAACATAACTTCAGGTTTTCAGGCAACTGGAATTTTTCCTTTCGATCCAACTATAATTCCAGATGAAGCCTTCGCGCCTAGTGACATTACTGCAATTCCGGAACCAGCAGCAGAAGGGGAAGAAAATGCACCACATTTGGAAACTGCAACAGATGTTGAAGCTCCTGTTAACAACATACCTTCTCCTGTTATTGACCCACCTTCATCACCTGCTAGATCATTTTCCATGGAAAATTCCTTCACCAGCGTGTTATCGACTCCAACTGTAAGAAGGACGAAGACACAACGTCGCCAGGCGATAAACTCAAAAGGCATCAAAGTGGTACAATCCTTGTTCAACAAGCTGCCATCTGAACAATTCTCCAAAAAACCTCCTCCAAGAAAACAATCCTCCAAAAAGCCCTTGCAGAAAAATCAAAAGAAGCCTCCCCTCAGTAAGGTATCTGTTGGTGAAATCGCAGGTTGGTCACCATACTGAAGGAGTTGTTTCCTCTCGACCATGACGAAGAATACCAGTATTGATGCTGTTGCAGACATGTGGCTATGCATCACATGCGGCAGATATGTCCATGAGGACTGTGTGGGACTTACCGCCAATGATGAAGAAGTTTTTATNCTCAACAAAGGAGAGCTGGTACTGCTTCTTATGCAGTATTGATGCTGTTGCAGACATGCGGCTATGCATCACATGATGCAGATATGTCCATGAGGACTGTGTGGGACTTACCGCCAATGATGAAGAAGTTTTTATTTGTCCAACCTGTGAGGACTGAGTAATAACAGATGTAAATTCTGCAGACAGATGCAATAAAGCTAAGCAAAACCAACAATATTATTTCATAATATTTTGTAGTAACTGAGGTGCTTTTTTGCATGGGTCTTCGAAGAGCCACAACCGAAAATGACCCCCCCCCCCTTTTTTAAAGTGCATGTTCTGAAGATATTTACTGTGCCCCCCTCCCCCGCAATACTTTAAGATATATTTTTCTATCCCCTCTCCTCTAAAATCCCTTGGAAGAGTGGCTCTTCCATACACCCTGTGTAGTAGGTCAATAAGGAACCACCTGTCCCTAATATGGACATGCATGTCCATAATAGGGACAGGTGGTTCCTTATATGAACACTTGTAAACATTTTTTGTTTTTATCATTTAAATTAAACCAGAATAATTACAAGGTCGCTAATTTTAATAATGATAGTTAACAGTCCAGGGATAGTGGTCATGTATTTTTGGAGTCCTATGACGTGTACACGGGGGTCAATAAAATACATTTTCCTTAGGGTGTCCATATTGGGTACAGGTACAAAATTTGCCCCTATACACGTACTTTTCTCTTACTGCTTAAGGAAACTGCAAGACAAGCTTTAAAAATGCTATATTTGACAAATTTCACGAGTTTTTCTTCTAATGATTACACGTAATATATAACTAGTAAAAAGGAGGCCTACATAATTGTTTTTTATCTTTTCTGGCCAAAAGGTTGTATTTCCAGGAAAAAAAATAGTTTTTACCGAAATGTACGTAATCGCGCGAACAACTATTTCACAGAAACTGTTTTAGTGCTGCTGCATGCTCGCTGGTCTTCATCTCTTCTCTTTCCCGTCCCAGCCGTACGGGTGAAGACGTGTGCGAGAGCCGGGCTAGTACCCTGAGGAGCGGGCGGCGATTTACAGAAGCAAACCGCCATGTGCTGCTCCAATAGGCCTATTGCGACACGCGCTCTCCTGAACTTCAGCGGATTGAATTTCTGCAGTTATCTGCTAGACTCGGGGTGTGGAGAAACTTCCAGATCGGGCCAGTAAGAATACTTAGGCTGTGACGGGCTTTTGGGTCGACAGTTTTGAGAGTTGAGTGTTTGGAGGATTGTGTGAGTGNTTTGAGAGTTGAGTGTTTGGAGGATTGTGTGAGTGTAAGACATTTGGAGTAATTGCAATAGACATGTACAAGGTGTAAAAAATAAGTATAAATTAAGTGATTACAACCATTGTAGAGGGCTTCAATTAGAATTCAGAAATACATTAAATATTGCGCTCACTGAGAACAACAAAAGTAATTGGGGAGTTTAATATTGTAAATAATAGCTGTGTTATTAAATTAAAAAGCAAGTTCAGATATTTTATATTTTCAAAACCTACTTCTCTCAAGAACTCGCATACACCCCTCTGGCGTTTCTTAACAGTACATAATACTTATAAAGACAGGTGATTCTCAGAGAAAAAAATTAACTAATTATGTATGAATGTTTTCCTNTAACAGTACATAATACTTATAAAGACAGGTGATTCTCAGAGAAAAAAATTAACTAATTATGTATGAATGTTTTCCCTATATAACCCAGAAACTTTGGACGCGAAACAATGTTTTCTCAGTGTTGGGGAACAATATTTCAGTAACTCCGTTTCCAGGTGTTTACCAAAAGATGCTCAACATTTTTGAGCAACAGTAACATTTCGGAAACACTAAGAAACAGTTCCCAAAAAAGTTGGTTAACATCGTTTCCAAGTGCGTACTAGCCTTATAGTCTGTTTTCGCCAATAGATAGAGTCTATTTAAATCCTCGCAGAATGTTTTTTTAAAAAATATGTTCAAATTAAATATTTCATCACCACATTTATTATCAATGAAAATGCATTTCTATTCCAAACGGAATACCTCGTTCTGCATACTTGATACAATATTTAGATCATAGAATCACCCAATAAAACGTTTGAAGTCTGAGAATTGTGAACATTATTTCTCTATACATTCAGGACATTCGATTTATACTAAAACTGCCTCGTTAACAAAATGGTTCACTTCATGTTCAAATATCTCTTGCCTAGCACAAAAGCAGTATTCGATTTGACTGTAAGAGAATGAAAGATATTTCCTATCTGTTATTACGAAGGGAACATACATTATTAAAATGTCAGTTATTTAACTTCTGGATGTTATTTTCACATTTAATATTCAAGTGTGTGAAACAGCCTCTGTAACAAAAAAAATCACTTCATGTTCAAATCTCCCCTTTCTGGCCCAATGCATTATATGATTTGACTGTACGGGAATTAAATATATTTCCGATCTGTAATCATGAAGGGAACACACATTGTTTTAAATGCCAGTTATTTAAAATTTGGATGTTTATTATTCAATTTCGAGATAGAAACTTGTGATGGGCTTCTTAAACAAAATTGTTCGCTTCATGTTCAAATCTCTACTCCTTAGCACAGAGCAGTACTCCATTTGACTGCATGGGAATAAAATAGATTTTCGAAACCTAATTGCGAAGGGATCATGCATTGTTTAAAATACGAGTTATTTAAAATGTTTGAAGTATTTCATTTTAAAGATATAAACGACTGAAAGAAACGCCACATTTATTTAATCTATATATATAAAACAAAGTCGGGTTAGTTACACCATTTATAACTCGAGAACGGCTAGACCGATTTTAATGATTTTAGATTTTTTGGATTTGTCTGCGCCCGGAATAACATATAGGCTATTTAAATATCGTAAAAGTTCACGAAAAAAAAAATTATAACGTAAATTAATTTTCTCATGCATTTTATATGGATGACTTTTTTGACACGACATTAACTGAAGTTCAATTATTGCCTCTAAAATAAATAAGGAATGCTAACATGAAAAAACATATATATATATATATATATATAAAAATAAAGTCGGGTTAGTTACACCATTTATAACTCGAGAATGGCTGGACATGGAGATGCCACATTATTACACTTGGAACGCTTCATCGAAGAAATTTCAACGTCGGAAGCAAGGCGATGCGGTTCCTGGTCATCCGGATGTGCGTTCTACTGATTATCTTGGTCGTATTTACACAGTTCATCCGAAGAATGATGAATGCTTATATTTGCGGTTGTTGCTGGTGAATGTTCGTGGGCCAACATCATTTGAATCACTACGAACTGTTAATGGTATAGTGTACCCATCATTTCATGCTGCATGTCAAGAGCTCAATTTGCTTGAAAACGATACTCATTGGGACACGACATCGCTGAAGCAATTATTTCTGCAACTCCAAGTCAGATAAGCACATTATTTTCTATCATCATTTCGACATGCTTCCCATCGAATCCATGTGACCTGTGGAACAAATACAAAGATGACATGTCACAAGACATTTTGCATAGAATTCGTGTCAGTTCAAGAAATCCCGATCTTGAGGTGAATGATGAGATGTATAACCAGGCTTTGCTATTGATCGAACACATGTGCTACCTCATGTGTGGCAGTTTGTTAGTCAGGTTAGGCATGCCAGCACCAGATCGAGGAATGAATGACGCATTTAATCAAGAATTAGAACGAGAACGTGAATATGATCGACTTGAATTAGACCAATCAGTTCAAACGAATGTGCCCCTGTTTAACCCCCAACATAAGGAAGTGTATGATACATTGATCAAGTCAATTGATGAGGGAAGTGGTGGCTTATTTTTCCTGGATGCCCCCGGTGGAAATGGGAAGACATTCCTCATGTCATTGATTTTGGAGACTGTTCGAGCGAGATCCGACATTGCGNCGGCAGTTTGTTATTCGGGTTAGGTATGCCAGCGCCAGATCGAGGAATGAATGACGCATTTAATCAAGAATTAGAACGAGAACAAGAATATGATCGACTTGAATTAGACCAATCAGTTCAAACTAATGTACCCCTAATTAACCCACAACATAAGGAAGTGTATGATACATTAATCAAGGTAATTGATGAGGGAAATGGTGGCTTATTTTTCCTGGATGCCCCCGGTGGAACTGGGAAGACATTCCTCATGTCATTGATTTTGGCCACTGTTCGAGCGAGACCCGACATTGCGGTAGCAGTTGCTTCTTCTGGAATAGCGGCCACATTGTTAGAAGGATGCCGTACGGCTCATTCAGCGTTTAAAACTGCCGTTAAACCATCAAACTACTGAACAACCGACATGTAACATTGCGAAACGCTCCGCAATTGCCAAGGTTTTAGTAGAATCTAAAATCATAATCTGGGACGAATGCACAATGGCGCACAAACGCGCATTAGACGCACTTGACCGAACATTGAAAGATCTGCACAATGACTCGAGATGTTTTGGAGGCGCAATGATTTTACTGTCTGGCGACTTCCGCCAAACACTGCTAGTCATTCCAAGATCGACTGCTGCTGATGAAATAAACGCTTGCCTCAAATCATCAAATCTGTGGCGCTATGTGAAGAAACTTCAGCTGGCAGCAAACACGAGAGTTGCATTGCTGAACGATTCGTCTGCTGGAGATTTCTCCAAGTAATTTCTGACTATCGGCAATGGCCATGTTCCTGTCGACGAATCGGGTGGATTGATTTCATTTCCTCCGAATTTTTGCAATTTCATCTCATTGAAAGACGAACTCATCAAGAAAGTGTTCCCGAACATCATTGCTAATCACAAAAATAACAAACGGTTGAGTGAGAGAGCAATTTTGGCGGCTAAGAAAAAATATGTGTATGACTTAAATATAGTAATTCAGAATCAAATAGTTGGTAATCTGCATTCATTTAAATCTATTGACTGTGTAATAAACGAAGACGAAGCCACCAACTATCCAACTGAATTTTTAAACTCCTTGGATGTGCCTGGCTTACCACCGCACTATTTACAACTGAAGGTTGGCTAGGTAGTAATAATGCTTCGAAATCTAAACCAACCAAAACTATGCAATGGAACGCGTTTGTTGATAAGAAAACTGATGACCAATGTGATTCACGCGACGATACTCAAAGGAAAATTCAAAGATGAGGAAGTTCTCATTCCGAGGATTCCTATGATCCCAACCGATATGCCCTTTGAGTTTAAACGACTACAATTTCCGATTTGTCTTGCATTCGCCATGACGATTAACAAATCTCAAGGCCAATCCTTAAGTGTTTGTGGTCTGAATCTAGAAAATGCATGTTTTTCTCATGGTCCATTATACGTGGCATGTTCACGCGTCCGCAAACCATCGGCTTTATTTGTTCTTGCGCCTGATAACAAAACGAAAAATGTCGTATATCACAAGGTGCTTCACTGAAGAAAATTAACGCGAGTACAACCCATGCAGCAAAATACAGCTGACACGACATTGAAATATTTGATTTTTGTACTTATATTGATTTTTTATTTTCTTTATTTATATTATCCTAATAAACTATTGAACTTAATAAATTTTGAGTATTAATCTTATTTTACGTTAATAAAATCCTAAATAAAGCTAAACTGAAAGTTATTACGACATTCATTGAATGTTAGGCGGTACGACGTCCGCCGGGTCAGCTAGTATATTTATAATTCTATATCCATTGTAAATGTCGTGTAGAATGNGTTACGACATTCATTGACTGTTAGGCGGTACGACGTCCGCCGGGTCAGCTAGTATATTTATAATTCTATATCCATTGTAAATGTCGTGTAGAATGTAAAAATTTAATTTTATGCTACTAATTTCAGACCACGAGCTGCTCTTTTAAATCAGTATTCTGATATGATATTATAAAAGAAAGAGTGTAATAAGTGATAATTATAACGGGTGCTTAAAATTATTTGTTAATTTTTTAAAACACATTTCTCTTTTTAATGAAAACAAAAAAAAAAGTGTGCTTTAGTTTATTTCCTCTTATAGCTGTATGAAAGTAAATTTTATTTGGCTGTGTTCATATACATATATTTATTTTCAAAATGGAAATTTGACAAATTGTGTTGGCTACTATGAAGACCTAAATTTTTTAATATGCATGATACTAGGAAGCCTATAAATATCTCGCATTTTAAAGTGATTTTTTCCCAAGAAAAGAAATACGAATTTCATGTTTCAAGGAACAGAGACAACTTTCTGATTGTATTGTTACAAAGAAGTTGTTTATAATTTATATTTACAAAATTACAGTATTTTTTACGTTCCTCTGTTCTTAATGTTTACATAGAAAATTATTTTTAGATCTTACGCCCAATATATTCCAAATCAACACTTGANTTTTTACGTTCCTCTGTTCTTAATGTTTACATAGAAAATTATTTTTAGATCTTACGCCCAATATATTCCAAATCAACACTTGATCTCTCTGACCCAGGCTGAATTGTATTGTGTAGAATATGGACTGAAGAACTCATGTCAACTACGTAATCTTTAATATGCGATTTTAATTTGGTGTTATCATTCTTACTCTTATTTTGCTTTATACCATCAATGTAGGGGTTTGTATTATCAGCATAAAATGCAACAGACTTTAATTTGTGATGCGAAGACTCCGTAGTGTATCCCTAATGTGTGACTATACTGTTTATATGTTTCCTTTGAAGTAGTTTTAACTTCGACTACATTTGCATGAATACCACAAGTTTTATAATCAATGTAATGGATCGAAATGGGAAACCTTTTTTTCATATCCATAATTGCTGCTTTTTGTACAAACAAAACTATAAATACCTTCGAGGCACTCAGTTTTCATATCAAAGTCATGTTGTTCAAGAAATTTATTTATGGTTGCTTCTGTCTTTCTTCTTGGACAGTTTTCTTTGCAATACCTGAATCACAATGTGCAGTCCATGAATTTATAAGGAGTGTGTTGCTGAAATTTTGCTTCTACAGTAAAACCATGATGAGATGACGATTATAGCTGAACGAAGAATTCATTTATGTCTATACTGCTGGCATAATTTTGCTCATTTTTGGTGTTTTTTGGGAGCTAGATGAATTCCAAATCCCTCGCACCTATAGAAAAATAATTCAGTCCAGTGCTAAACTGTAACTGTTAACGGAATTATGTACATAATAAATAAAATATAGCAAGAACATGTCAGTTANCAGTCCAGTGCTAAACTGTAACTGTTAACGGAATTATGTACATAATAAATAAAATATAGCAAGAACATGTCAGTTGTGACACTAAATATAATACAGCAATCCATATCGCTCGAGTAGCCTTATGCATTAAATTAAAAGTAAAATTTTGAAGCTTACCATTATTTTCAATACATCAATGTGATGCAAGAAAACTTATAACGCACTGTGCTTCGTGTGCATATCTTCCTCTATTGAATATAAACCTTTTTGCTAAAACATAACCGAATTTAAATTTTCTCTTCGGCATTTTGAAACCTGCAACCGTTAAATTAAGATCACAACTACAGAACCTTCTAAAGAAACAGCAATTTGAAAACAAATTAATTAACTGTAACGAGACAGGCCCAATCGACATTATTTATCGAATACTGCAATTGTAATGGATTGCACAAGTCGAACAATGTTTGTAGCGCTCTAGCTCTGCTTGAAACTCACATTGCACTTTTAATCGCAATATTTATTCGAAACCCCCTTTTTTATACTGGACAGAGTTTTCANTGCTTGAAACTCACATTGCACTTTTAATCGCAATATTTATTCGAAACCCCCTTTTTTATACTGGACAGAGTTTTCATTTGTAGGACTTTGCTGAGTTTTATCGGACGTCTTGTTATCCTAACTCTACCTTCTTTTACTGACCCATGTGTAATTTTGCATATTTTGACAGTCAGTTAAATAAATGGTTACTTTTGTGTATTTTTCGTGGCAGTTTTGCCTTCACGGGCCATACGTATCGGTTGCCCATTCGGCGGGTTATAAAACTCATATCGCATTAGTGCAGCTGCTCCCAACTGCCATTTATGCTGGCTACAATAAAACGCCCTAGTCTGATAAACAAGTGCGATTGACGGTATCCTCCCACAAGCACTGGGACCCTCGTACTCAGTCCCTCTTGTGATTCACTCGGGGCGCTACCCTTACACCTTCTATCTGTTGAGGACAACATCATGATATTGACACAGCTCACTGAGTCAACCGGACATTCCTCATAATCTGCTCTTGAATACAGAATTTAACCACTACCACCACGATTCCAAAATAATCGACCAAAAACTCTCGTGTCACGTCTTACTTTCAATAGCGTTTGTGGGTTTGTCATGACTGGCCAACAGCCAAGACCGGTAGAAGCAGCCTATGCCAAGTCTATAAATGGGGAACAGCTGCCCTCCCTGCACCTTCAACCAAAAGCATCTCCAACAGGGCGTAAAAAAGCCTCACACCAATTAGAGCTATATTAGTTGTCTCTAAAATTATAAAGTCGGGGTGCATGTGAGGAGTTCTCCGCTTGAACACAGTCAGCAACTGTCACGATGGGCACAAACCTGACACATAATTCAGGTCGGCTGCTCGGCAATGAACCCTACCAGACCATTTAAAGCTTCACTGGAAATATCTAACATTCTCCAGTCATATCTTACCTCAAAGCTGCATGCGTCTTACATCCATTACAAGCCAATCACTAATAGAGTAAGCTCGCCTCACCCCCACTGTCGCCGGTCATTGCCTTCGCCCACATGAAAAATGCTTCACATTGAATTCCTTTATTCGACCCCAATCGGCCTGAGTGCTAAGTAATCCAATGTCCTACCTTGTGATTGATCCTAGTTGCCAACTCATCGTCCGAACAAAAGGCAGATACTTATTTTCCAATCACACAGGGATCGTGCAGTGCGAAACTCCACATATTATCTAGTTTATGGGGTAGCACATGGAGCCAGTGGGTCGCCTTTACAGAGCTAAACTTTCTGTTTCCACATACCTATCATTTTCCAGATCTTTTGGCGGGTAATCGTCATAGGATAACTTAAAAGGGAACTGTCATGGAACCTCAATCGATCGAATGCCTTGCTCATTCAAAAAGCCTTTAAAGATAGTCCACGGACTTTCTTCCTCAGCAGAATTAATAAGCGATAAGATTAATTATCTTTGCATAACAATGATATATGAAAGCATGAAAAGTCTGAAATAAATACACATACAAATGTAGCCGCAAAATTAAGGAGTCCCTCGCACTGCAACACCAATATCCATTATGTGNTGAAATAAATACACATACAAATGTAGCCGCAAAATTAAGGAGTCCCTCGCACTGCAACACCAATATCCATTATGTGTCAATGTGAGTGAAGTACTAAATGTGTCAGTGACAACCTGACAGCAGCATGAAATAGAGGTATTCAATTATAAATATTTTAAAAAATGGCTAGTGATTAAATATTTTGCAATATAAATTAACACAAACAAAAACAATTNATCAATGTGAGTGAAGTACTAAATGTGTCAGTGACAACCTGACAGCAGCATGAAATAGAGGAATTCAATTATAAATATTTTAAAAAATGGCTAGTGATTAAATATTTTGCAATATAAATTAACACAAACAAAAACAATTTATATGTTATTAGACAATCTATAAAAAGTAATGATGTACAGCAAGAGATTAACGAAGGCTACGTATCCTCTGAGAAAATTTACATCGGCACTTAATGACACGAAGGTATTGTGCACAAGGCCACAAGGTGCATTTCAATTTGCCGTGTTTCCATTTTATACTGATTAAAGCACTACGATATTATTACAAGAATATAGAGAAACAAACCGTTCGTCCTATCAATCCCTCGACACCTTATTGGCTGCAACTTATCCATAGCGATGCAGTCATGCTATTAGCTAGTGGTGCCTGGGTACAGCATTCATTGCCTATTGTACACTCATATTTATCTATGTATATAATGTATATAATCTTATATAAAAATGAAACCATACACACACTATATCTATCACATCATGTGTGTTATGTAACAATTAAAAATGCATGTAATTTTTATTTTAACAAATGTTCTTACCAAAAGATTTTTACTTACACTTTTGTTTATCATTATTTCATTATTCGACTGTCATATTCCACATATAGTGACGTTTCTCAATGAAAAGCAATCAGTGAAAGTGGAATTATTATACCGAATTTGGTGCAAAATTGTAGGGAGGTGAAAAGGTATAGCTGGTCATCCTCTGTCATTCCAGTCGGCTGGAGGCCATCTTGTCTGCCATGTTGCATGTCGTTGACCTTGACCTTTAACCTTTACACCGGTGATCTTGACCATAACAATTTTAAAGAATTAAAAGAATATATAAACAATTATTTTAAAATTTATAAAAAAAAATTGTATTTCCGGAGAGCCCCCAGCACCACATTCAGCACACAACTGACCCTCCTCCAATTCATTATATTATCTTAAAATTCCTATCTTACCACCCCCTAACCAACCATCACATTCACCTCCATCACCACTTCGTTATTCACCGTTTCTCTTAAGCTATTGATCATACCGTCATATGACCTCACCCTCACCAACTATCCTTTGTTCATATTTAAGCTCTGACATTCTGGTCGTCCAGCACCCATATTTTCCACCATGTTGGAGGTCAGTGACCTTGACCTCTGACATTGACCCCAGTTACCTTTACATTTCGATTTACAAAAAAAATCTAATATGGAAATCCCAAAATAATAAAAAAATAAAAATTTCCAATGTTTTTTAAATATAAAAAAAATTTAAAACCATTTTTAAAAAAATCTGTAAATAATAAAAAAATGTAAAATGTCCCAAACGAGTCCTCAAATTAGCAAAGCGGATTTGAATATCCTCGATGTGAGAACCTAAATATCCTCAGAGCACAGAAAGTGTACTCGAGGCTCCGAGCCAGGTCCAGTGGGTCGGGTGCATTAGCGGACATGGCATCTATTTCCCACCACCATCCACGCCTATGTACTCGGCCCTGTGCCAATGACCTTGAATGACATAGAACTTAAAGAAATTGCAGAATAACCAACAATTTCCAAAAAAAAATATTAAAATATACAAAAAAAAATTACATGCAGGGGGTTTGATGTTCGATGACAGGTGGAGCGATGAGAACAAAACTCCGGAAACGAAAAACAGCATACGACTGACCCACATTTCTATATTTCATTGGTTATTTAGGCTCTCAATCTGTCGACCTTCTGTGCCAATTAATCAATTCAAAATAACAAATGATCCCCCCATCCCAATTGCATCGCTTATCGACCACTAGATTGCACTTTAACCCATATTTTCACAGTGCATATGGTGCTAACTGTGGCACGTACTGTGCTAACTGTGGCGAATGCAGTGCTAACTGCATATCATGCATTGCTAACTGTGGTGCATGCAGTACTAACTGAAGTGCATGCACTGTTAACTGCGGTGCATGCGGTGGTAATTGTGGTGCGTGTGGTGTTTGTAGTGCATATGGTGCTAATTGTTGTGCATGCAGTGCTAGTTGCGATGTGTGCGGTGCTAATTACGATACACGAGGATGCGATAACATTGTCATAGAATCAGTGCTGAAAATTTTATAATGTGTCTTTGTAATATAACTACAATTAAAATTGTAGCAACAACGTTATGTAAAGTCTCACACATATAAAAAAATTCTGTATTACCATAATTCGGCACAATGCAAAAAACATTGTCAATTTAAAACCATTTATTAACTTTCTGGAATTTAATACATCGTTTAATTTACTGCACAGAGGGCCATTGTTCATATCAAAGTTATTTTAATTAATTTGCCAAACAGAACTCCCACCAACCATACTGAATACAATATTATCCAACCACATGGCCACATATTTCATCCATCACACAATATCCACTGCCTTAACATAACCTCTGTCAAGAAACAAACCATGCAGCTATCCCTACAAAATATACTGATAAAATTTTATATAATTTGAAACCTCGACTACATGAACACATCATAAAATCAGTCGTTACCCAAAGTCCATGCCATTAGAAGAGAACAAGCAATATAAAAAAGTTATATTAATAGGTCATATCAATAAGTTATCTCAGCCGTAACACCAGACAAGCAATACCTATAGGTATTATTGCCAGAATATTCTAACCATTCATTCCTACGAAAAATATCCTAACCAAATACTTGACAGCAATTCTACGATGTCATAGTTATCATATAGACAGATCATACCATCACTCTATATAGAATATTCTCACCGACGAACTAAACATACCGAAATGTCGAATCAAAATGCTATGCCATCAGACCAGCAAATCAAATTATCCAGCCAAATTATTCAACCATCAATATTCGCAGAACATATCACATCACACAACCCATTTGGCCAGACCATATCATTCACTTGGAAAGAGTTAACCATCAGACAATAACAGCAAACCAGCATTCATTACAGAAGAGCCCTACCAACCAAAATAATAAAACCAAAAATTCCAGCCAACAATATGGTCAGGTCATACTGACATAACACACCAATTATCAATTCCTATGAAAATACTTAACACAAAATACTTATCAACCATACCACCATGCAATAGAGTATGCATAGACAGATCTTACAAAAAAGACACGACCATGCCGCGAGACCATTTCTACCAATAATACTGAAAATATCCCACCCTCCATAGCTACCAAAACAATTCCAATCTTACTATCCAGACGATATAACACTCTTTTTGCATGCGTCTTGAAAAGTATATTGAAATTATTGTTTTGGTGAATGGATCAAGTCCATCACATCGTTGCAGATCGGAGGTCAACCAGTTCTTACATTCGCTCAACACACCATGAGTTATTACTAATAATGTTGTTATAAAAGCAACGCATATATTCCATCTAATGATAGGATAATAGATGAAGCTAAGTGTATAGAGATATTCTCCGCACTCTATTTCTAACAATCAGTGGCTTGCTTTGTCTTCAAGCATATATGAAATCATACACTTTACTCCTGCAGATTGACTTTTGGAGACTAACTCCTGCCAGCTTACTTCTGCCGACTGACTACTACAAACTGTCTCCTGCAGATCGACTCTTACCGACAGATAACTGCAGACTGACTCCTGCAGAATGACCCCTACATATTGACTCCTGCCCACTGACCCCTACATATTGACTCCTGCCCACTGACTCCTGCAAATTGACTCCTGGCAACTGACTCCTGCCGACTGACTCCTGCCGAGATTGACTCTTGCTGAATTGACTCCTGCCAATATTCAATCCAGCCAAGATATGACTGATTTACTCATTGTATAAGAACTGACATCTTAGTCATGAACATATACATTTATATATGCAGATAATTCATCACCTTTATTAAAGTCGTGAGATGTATTAAACATTTTGTTATATGATGCATGCTGTTTGACAGAGTATTGCGCGACGTATTCTTAAGCTAAACGAGCAGATGCTGGATAACTCACTATTGATACTACACACCCGCGAGCAAGCACATGTCAGTCGATATAGCACCCTCTGATCGGGACTCGAACTAGCGACACTCTCGCCCACATTTTCGATGCCCAGAAGCATGTATCTATGTTTGCGAAGAATTTCGCAAAACTCTTCAAAAACCATTCATCCATTGTATGAACTTGTCCTCTCGAATCCCTTAATTTCTGGTACTGCTCTTTTAAGGAGCCAGGCTTATGCTCACAGAAAGCATTCTTCCATAAATATTAAAAGTTATAATATATGGAAGCACTCTTAGAAAACCCAAAAACTCGTTCGCCACAGAAGAAAACATGCACAAACCATCACAAATGAATACATAATATTATATTTTATATACCTGTATGCATATACATACATACATACATACATACAGATATTTCAAATAAATTATATACATATATTAATACACACAGCCCACAAAAGTTGTGAATGTTATGTTTTTTTTTGTGTATTAATAAAGGCATTAAGTTCAGTAAACTTTTTAATTTCTTGTTTGCAGATTTTTTAGGGTTTAAATTTATAAACATTGTTAATGCTGTAACATAGGGTAGACTGGGTACGGTTGTGCCATTTTGCATTTGAATGGCCATAGTTTTGTATGTATACCAGTTATCTAAACGAAAAGTGATTTTTCATATAATTTCTACATAACCCTACGTATAATTAATTAAACTTTTATCCCTAAACATAATGGTTTGCACACAGGAGCAAGTTAAAAAAAAAAGGAAAATATCACAACCGACCACACTCCAGGGGCCATTGTGACAGTGCTTGGGGTCGAAAGTGACAGGTTTAATAATACTCTGAAATGGTCTGCAATCACCTTTATTGCAACACACTATCATTAATATTACATAACATTCCTTTGAAAAGAAAAGGAACAGAAAAAAGTATTTTTGGGAACACTTCAATCACTTATAACTAATAAGGCACTATAGCATTTATATACTTAAACAAGTCTTCACATTGCAATGAGTCTCAAAATTTTATTTTTACCTAGAAACTAGTATAACTATGCACAATAAAAATATAAAATAAATGTTAATTAACATCATAAATATCAAAATTATCTTTGCAACGAAACAAATAAAATACCCATTTTAATCACTTACAACTAGCTTTACAGGAACACTTAAAGATTAAAAATAAAAAATGTATAAACGTAACCTCAAAATCTTTGACATAAAAACACGACAATGTGTTCTTCATCAAAAAATAAACATCTTTGTATCAACATCTGAACAAGGACATTCGATTGATTTGAAACATTTCTGCTGCTTGTTGCAGAGATACACCTTGTTTTGTTTCAATATATGCATTTTCGTTTTGAGTAATGTCTTGCCTCCCCCTTTCGGTCTTCCGTGAGCGTTGTCTGGGCATCGAAAACAATAAAACACAACTTTTACTTATGTCACAACCGTACCCACAAAAAATGTCACAACCGTACCCAACGTACTTTTTTTCATGAAAACAAACACCATGCCAAAATGAAATAATCTATAAACAAAGTAATCACGGCTTTTTATTTACTAATGTATATCTTATATAGATAAATAACACATAATACTCAATCTGTATATATGTAACAACAATTATCAAAAGAAATCGAACAAAAATACTTACTTTTGACTGTCAAAAACAAATGCAGGCCTCTCCTAGCGTACGCAGCGCGTAGCGGCTGACGCAATACTGTGACACGGGTTCAGACATGCAAGCCCCTCCCTCGCCGTTACCACAACTCGCTTATCCGTATACTTTGGCTACTATTTCGACTGTCACTTTCGTACCCTGGCACAACCGTACCCAGTCTACCATACAACAGTAGTGAGTGAGTGAAGTGATTTGGGCGGCTCTTAACATCAAGGCATTGAGAGACGACGAGAGTGAAGCGAGGCGAGTATGGAGCAGCACCGAAATGCTAGGGCGGGGGAAACGGGAGATCCCCGAGGAAACGCGCCGACCAACTGCATCGTCTGGCACGATTTCCACGTGCGAAAATCCGGGGTCACCCCCACCGGTAATAGAGCACGGTTCGCCTTGGTGGGAGCCGAGTAGTCTAACCACTACACCTTTGTGGCCCATATATACACAAACATACATGTAAATATTTCCCGCTTTTTTTTTTAATTTTTCAAAACCTACAAAATTAGAGAGAAATTAAACTTTGACTGCACACGTTATATTTTTGGCTAGTGAAATATCTTCGTTGTCAGAAGTAGAGCACGCATTGAAATATGTTAAATCCTATTTAAAACAGTTTATTATTTATTTTGAATGAGAAATATGTATTACATAATATAGATACTAGAGTAAGTATAATTGTCTGCCGGTATAAAAAAATCAAAATTTTCTGAGGCAACATTTTAAAATGTAATGAAAAGTGATAATGCTTACATTACTTGATTCAGTAGCTGAACGACACACTTATTACTGTCTTCAGAAATATAAGCATAACGCTTCAGAAATGTTACACTTACAACATTTCAGAAACATAACCTAGGAATATATCTTGAAAAGTTGCATTGAGCGAGTTTTGGAAAAATTGTATATTGATGTTTCCGAAATATCACCTTGGCATATTTATTGACTGTCTTATTGAACATATTTCTGAAATGCTGCAGTAATATATATTTCAGATACATACCAAGGTAATATTTCTGTTGGTGAAAATTTCTATATATCTGAAACATATCTAAGGTATTCACAAAAAAGGGTTCAATGTTTCAAGATTAAGATTCCGGAAATAAAACTAAGACTTTTGTACTGTAAGGGATTTTTACTAAATCATTTGATTTGCTAGTATGATGCCAAGTATTGATACAATTTGGTAATATTTGTTCGTTGGTGAGTATATTCTGTATGTAGTAATGGTATATTCTGTCTCTAAATAAAATAAATCTAATATTAAATTTTATTACTTATCACTATACAAGTCAAATGGAGAAGATTAAAATTGTTGTCAAGTATTTGTTTTAAGTATTTGTGTAGGAATGGATTGTTGAAATATTCTGACAATATAACCAATGGGCATTGATGGTCTGGCTGTATTGATGGTCTGGCGGTATTGCTGGTATGACTTGTTGATATAACCTATTGATATGAACATTTTTTTATTGCTGATTCTCTTCTAATGACATGGACTGTGGATAACGACTGGTGTTATGATCGGTTCATGTAGTCGAAATTTCATATCATGGAATATTTTATCAGAATATTTCGTAGGGAAAGCTGTTTTGTTCGTTTCTTGAAAGCTTTTATGTTATGGGAGTGAATATTGTGTGATGGTTGAAATATCTGGCCACATGTTTGGAAAATATTGTATTAAATTTTATTGGTTGGTGGTAACGTTGGTCGCCATATTTAATAAGAAATTATATTGGTATAAATAATGATCTTTGTACAGTAAGTAATACAGTAAATGAAACATTTTATTAAATTTCAGAAACTTAACAAATTACTTTTAATTGCCAATGCTTTTCTCATCATGCTGAATTATAAGTGTACGGAAATTTTGTATACATGTGAGACTACACATTGCATTCTCGCTGTCTGTTTAACTGTGTAATAATCTCTTAAATAATTATTCTAAAATTTTCAACACTGATTCTATGCTAATGCAATCACATCCCTGTGCACTGCAATTACCACTGCATACACTGCAATTAGCACAGCATGCACCACAATTAGCACCGCCTGCACTGCAAAAACCACATGCACCACAATTAGCACTGCACACACCTCAGTTCGTACCGGCAGCACTGCTCTTAGCACCACATGCACCACATTTAGCACCACATGTACCACAGTTAGGACCACATGCACCTCAAGTAGCACTCTTTGCCCTGCCGTTAGCACCGCACACTGCAATTAGCACCGCACGCGCTACAGTTAACAGCACACATCGTTGTTAATACCACATTTAGCACAACATGCACCAAAATTAGCATAGCATGCACTATAATTTGCATGACAAGCACTTTGAAATTATGGGTTTAAGATGTACTCGGTGGTCAATGGACGATTCAATTTTTTGGTGTGGATGGAGGAATCATATGTAATTTTAAGTTAATGATTAATTGGCACAGGTAGTGGCAGATTGCACGATTATTTAGCTAAAGAAATATCGAGACGGGGTTCATTTGTATGATGGTCTTCGTGTGGGGAGCTTGGTGGCTGATAACTCCAAAAGCCATCGAGCCCCGCACCTTCTGCATGTCAGTATTTTGTATTTTAATATTTTTTTTTACATTTTTAAAAATGTTTCAAATTCTTTGGATAAATTTGTATACTTTGGGAATTTCTTTGGGGATTTAGACAATTTTTTTGTGTTCAAGGTCATTCAAGGTTATGGGAATGTGGCGAAGGTAACAGGGGTGGATGGTAGTGGTTGAGAGGTTACCATGTCCGCTGATCTACCCGATCTGCTGGACCTGGCTCGGAGCCTCTAATCTGCTGTTAGTGGTCTGAAGAATTTTAAGCTCTAGCATCGAGGTGCCTCGAATCCGCTTTATGGGCCATGGTGGCTGAGCGTTTAGCCTGCTCGCCTCTCACCAAGGCGAACCGGGTTTAATCACTGGCCTGTCCCTCCCGGATTTTTGCAGGTGAGAAGTGAGGCGGACGATGCCGCTGGCTGCGAGTTTTCTTGTGAATCTCCCGTTTCCCCAGCCTTTTCATTCCTGTGCTGATCAATACTCACCTCAATCATCCCTATCGTCTCTCAAGACCTTGCAATTAAGAGCCACCCAAATCTCTTCACCTACTCACTCGAATACGCTTTGCTCATTGATGAATATATCGAGACATTTTTCCATATTTTGTTTCTTTTTAATTTTTTGGAGTTAAATGAAATTAAAAAAATTTAGGTTTAGGAAGTTCAAAATTAAGGTCACTGGTGTCAAGGTCAAGATCAAGTTCACCGACATCCAACACTTCGGACAAGATGGCCACCAGCCGACCAGAATGTGATGGCTTGAACAGCTCTACCGCTCCACATCCCTACACCCTTGAGTCTAAATCGGCATGATCATTCTACTAGCAAAATGTGCGTTCGGTGAAACGTGGTGAGTTTTTTAATTCCTTTATCATATAATTTGCCTCCAAAATGAATTCCCTCGAAAGACTAGGTGTTTCCTACATAATTATATTCATATAAACACAATATTAACTATGAGATTTACCTATGTTACGTAAACGTGAGAAAAAGTGTGCATCGCATGAAAAACTTACCCCGTTTTGAACATTTGGTGATGGTAAATTCATGAAGTGTGTCCCTGAGTCGTCTCGGCTTCCATCTCGACTTCGTACAAGGCCTGAAAAATAAATAATACTTTAAATGATATAATCACTATTGTTTTTATATAATTTATTATTATACACTAAGGTCACATTGAACCTTAACAGGCTCAACCGAATATCCAGCTTAACGGAAACGTACAAGTAGCATCGTACAACATACATTAGTACTGTACGTACTTAATTGTGAAAACAAAAATTCTCTTTGTTGTGAGAATTATGGACAATAGTGGTGTACATTATAAATTTCCCCTATTGTTTTGGTTTTGTCAATACTAATTTATGAACCGTACATTCAGTAAGCTTCGTACAATACGTTTATACAGGTTGAGGGAGTGGAAATGTATGGATTCCAAATAATAATAACTCGCAAGGATTTTAACAAAAAAATATTGTTATTACACGAGAAGAAAGGAAATGAAATGTAATTTAGTGTGTATAAAAACGGACTATTATTAATGATAAATAAAAACGTTTGAAAATATAAATGCCTCAGCAAGTTGTACGAAAATGGTACCATAAAAATAAAACGACACATCAATAATACATTGATGCCTGCCGGAATGTGCACTCTCTGTAAAGAAAATAATGTATGCCAAATGAATACCATCCTCCTGAATGCAAATCAGGAGATTTTCCTCATAGTACTGCAATGCGCGAGTCACAGTTTCGTCCATGGCAGAAGCGATTTCTTGGCAAATGGACTCCTTCAGAACCTCTGTAGCGTGCAGCCTGCTTGTGTACACTTTAGACACGAGGTCGCCAAATAAGTCACATACTGTCAGATTGGTTGGAACGCAGGGGCCAGGGAACATCGCCAAAATGGGAGATCATGTACTGAGGGAAGATGCACTGAACAATTATCATTGGTGACCTTGATGCGTGTATGGAGGAACCATCCTTTTGGAACCACACATGTGACATGTTTCCCCAATGTGTATGATGTTCTAGATGCAGTAAATTGTTCAACATTTCAACTCAGAACACCGACGTCACTGTAACGGCTGTCTACTCCTCTTCAAACAAGTAAGGGCCAATTATACCAAACTCTGCTACGGCACACCAAAATGTCACGTTTGGGCTGTTGAGATGTAATTGTTGTAGCACCCGTGGGTTCGTACCTGACCAATACCTACATTTCTGTTTGTTCACTGCCCCAAGAAGATGAAAATACGCCTCGTCAATCATCAGTGACATGGCATTTGCATCTTCAGTAAGAATGGCAAGCATGTGCGCACAAAATTACCTGTACTGCGTGACATCACGTAGGAGCAGATGCTGAACGACCTTTATTTTGAAGGGTTGGAATCGCAGGTTTTTCCGTACCATGTAACATACGAGGACTTGCTAGAACAGTATCTCTCCCTTTGCCAATATTGTCTGGGGTTCATTCAGAAAGGCGCCGCACCCAGAGGAGTTTATTGTTTCTGGTGGAAATATTATCCCGCCGATCTAAAACAAAATGTCGCCACAAAATACGCTGAACTCTATTCACCACATTTGAAAAAATGCTCGGCAGCAAACACACGATGCTCACGGTTCCGCAGTGCCATTATTCATGAAACTGCATTGTCTGAGCTGCGAAGGTGCAGGATTTTGAAGAAGGGGTGGTAGGTGTCTCGCCAATCTCGCTCCCTTGTCGAGTTAAGCAGGGCGCGCACATGCCCGATTCGGCTCGGCTTGGCACCAGTTGAGTCAGAACAGAAACGGAAAATGTCCACGCACTGGATCGGGCAAAGTCCTATTCCCTACAAGCCAGAGAGCTGATTGTTAAGAGGGGGGGCATCACTTCTCCGGTTTCGCATTTCTCCAATTGTGCATATCTCCGATGCCAACTAGGCCACTTCTCCGGTTGTGAATTTCTCCAATTGCTGCTTGTCCGCCCGCGGAGGAACAGACGCTCCCGCTCTGTCATTCTGTATCTTCTTTCCACTCCATTTTTTTTTTTTGCCGACCAACAAGAGACACGGATTTACTGGCAGTACCTGACAGGCCGGCAGGCACACCCTTCCACCGTAATCACTCCAACTATACATGAGGTCTTCCATGCAGAAACTACAAAGTTCCATGTAAAATGTTTACAACTGTTATAAACACACTGCTATTGTAGACATAGTTATAGTTTGTAACACCAAAAAAAAAAAAAAAACTAGTATTCTTTACATAGAATACTCACAAAGAATAACATTTAAAATGCTCTTTTTCTCTTATTAGTTGAGCCAAGCATTTCTCTACTCGGTTTTTGTTAAAAATGTGTTGCAAAATATACATTTCACAAGAGCAAAACACTGTTTTAGCCTATTCTCATGATAACCATTCCTAGTGGTGCCAACGTGCAATAAAATCTTACTGTAAGTAAATATCTTTTCAAAGCTTCTCTAGTAATTACAACTGCTACAAGTCAATAAAGTATCGAGCTCAGTATATTTACATTTGTTCTAAAGTGGAAAATCATGGGATTCCTAGATTACTTGACAGCAATTTTGGTATGTTAATCTTTTTACCGTATACCTCATAATGCTGTACCCTGCCGACACGGACACAGATTATAAATTTTTTCTTATTTTCAATGATTGAGTAACTTGGTATTTTTTAAAACTGTATTATTATTATAGACCTGCCAAATTAGCGTTATTGTTTGGCATAGGGCTAACGTTTACAGTGCTGTATATACTCGAGCCGTTGTCGGTTACCCAGTTGCTGCTGCATAGATGTTATGTCACTAATTTTATGACTGTACTGCACGTGATTGGACTACACAAATGTGAATTGTTAACATACTGGCTCAGAGTTACCCAGGGCATGTCAATTAATAATTGTCCATTGACAAAGGTATTGCAAAAGTGCATGTGTTTGAAGTTTAACATGTCCCCAAATAATAACGCGAATTTTGCAGGTCTCTAAAACGAACTTCTAGACTCAATATTTCGAAATATGTAAATTAATTTGCTGCTATTCTCGGAACTAGTAAATGTGTTTTTACGTTCAAAATAAACACTACTATTGTTAACTATAACATAATTGGCAAGCTACTTTTTAAGATTTTCTTCTTCGACTAACTCTCGTATTACATTTTAAAACAAAGTTATGCCAAACATTCAAAAACGTACAAGAAGCAACTGTTAATCTTCGTTTAAAATTTGAAAAATATAAGTAGAGGTTATATAATGCGAGACTATTTACAAACCAATTCCATGATAATTGTTAATACACTCGGAAACATATTTTACTAAAACTCACCGGTTATTACGTGATATAGTATTATAAATTAATTTTATAAAAAAAAAAAACTGGCAGTGCCTTTTCTGGTATCTGACGCTGCTTAATTTTTGCATTTGGATACATTTCAAGGCCAAAGTCATAATTAATATTAGTCATAATGTTGATGGCGCTAGGCTGTCAATAAAGCATTATAATTGAGACCTCATATATAATTTTTAAGAAGCTGTACTATGCGTGGGCAAACAAATAAATAAATAAACATAACAAATTTTACAAACTAGAAAGATGTACAAAATGTTTTGCACCCATAAACTTCGTGAATTAAACTTATTTAGTTAATTGTTACAATAAAAAATAAATGCGGTTACAGAAATACAAACATTAAAAATAACATTACGTCTTCAAACAAATAAATAATCTTATTATTATCAACGCCGCCGAAAACCAATTTCCACTGCTTTAGTATATATCATTCACGTCTTGCAATTACGTTTAAAAAAGCAAAAATTAAAGTGCAGTGTTTGGCATTAAGCGTACATAAACCAGATTATTATGAGTAAATTAACGTTACGAAACTAAGGAAAAATAATGATATCTCTTATCAGGAGAAACTTTTCGATTAGTATGTCATATTAAATTAAAATTATCGTGCAATATAATATTATTTTAAATATAGATTTACGACAGAGTATTAACCAACGTATTTCGTTATTTTTCCTTTCTAATCCTCTTATTCTCTCAGTAGATTCTAACATAATACAAATCGTTACATTTAACACAAATATATTTATTTTATGAACATTTCCAATATACTATTTTCTTATATACAAAACGAGAAAATCCGGTACACATGCGACACCAATGCTAACCGGTGACGAAAATGTTTTGTTGCTAAAATATTAGAACTGACCTTCTCAAGCTCAGTAATATAAACATTAGGCATTCGTTAGGTGCATGTGAGATTTTAATTGGTACATTAGAATTGATATGAGGAAGTTCTATATATATCATAAGTGTGCCAATGTTAGTGGAAATTCGCATTTCTGCTGGCCTTCTCACGCGTTTTTAATTGTATTCAACTTTCGACGTGTAATAAATACTACTTTTTGAGCCTTTCATTAATAACTACAGTTTTAAAACCAAAGGGCTTTATGGTGGTCATATAATTTGAACTTCAAATTTTGGGAAGATTAAATGTAGTTGTCAGACAATTTTGCAAGATGTGTTGGGATTGCATGTTTCACGTTACAGCATTTCATGAACAAATTAGGTTTTGTCTATGATCGTGAATCTTCAAATAGTTGAGACATGCTGTTGGAAGGATTCATTTAGAATTTCTCTTATAAACACTTCAAATCGGTTATAGGTCTGTTATTATCTTGAACATTTTAAAAGAAAACCCTGGAAAACCAGTTGCCAGGTGTTTTTTTCGGTAATGCTGCAAATGCTATAACATAAATTTTTACACAAAATTTTATAAAATTATAGCTCGTACATTACATGTTTTTACGAGTCAGTACTCTACTTTAGTTTGCCGTTTAATATGTAATAGGGTTACAATAACGTTTAATGTTTTACTCCCGTAATTTTTATGCAAAATCATATGAGTTTATTAGACTTTTACAAAATTGTTATAAAACAGTTTTAATGGGCACTAAATTGACGAATAAATCAATGGTTTAATTATAAAACCATGATTATTTTTACTATTACAGCTGCGAAATTTGAGACCGAACTCGGAACACTCGAATCATGCTCCACCAGTCATATCATGTTTAAAAAATTAAATTTTGTGTAAATATTGTGACCGTTTTCGAATTGATCATGTAATATCATTATTTAGTATCGTTAAATTCGGACGCGGTCGTTAGTCACTGGTCAAAAAATTTTTACGATTTAGTAATTTTGTACTTCAATAAGTTTCGTTATAAAAAAATACTAAATTACCAAACACGTCATCAATTTATTCTGGCGACGAAACCTTTTAGGAAACTATAAATGCCAATTCGAACACGGCCTACGAAACGCCATCTTTGATGAACACAATAATTACACAGTGAGAATGGTACTTCTAACATACAGAAATGTATGTCTCGCGTTACGCGTGTAAGATAAATAAGTTTTTATGTAACATTTCTAAATTTACTGAACCGATTTCCATAAAATTTGGCATGTAATTAATACTGTGATAGGCCATGCAAACAGATGCGATTTAAACGGATGGCTAAGCAATATTCAAATAGGCGTCCACATAAATATTTTATGTTCATTTGCTATATCCATCGAACCATTTGACTAATTTGGACTAATATTGGTGTGCTGAAAGTATTTATTACATACACCAAATTTTCCAGGGCAAAACATATTTTATCCTCCAATTTATAAGAAAGTTCCACATAAAAATAAAGTTTTATTTCATATATCTTGAAAAAATTAACAGATCCCTTCCAAATTTGGCATATTATTAGTACTATTTTACGCCATATAAAAATACATGTTCTAAATATATCACAAACTTTGTTTCAAAATTGCAGCAATATAAAAATATTGCATGGTATGTTATATCTATGAAACAATGAAACCATTTCAGCTGAAATTTGTATACTGGCAAGTAGTAATATATATGTAGCATAAAAACCGATTTTAATATGTTTAAAAGATTCATGTAAGTAATTTAAATTAGAACATTCCAAATTAAATATATCAATTATATTTCTAAAATCAAAACATTGTATAGAAATTGTAAATTGAAGAAGTAAAATTAATCTTAAACATTTGCGTGTAAATTTAATTAGAAGCTTTAATTTTCAAACAAATTGTTTTCATGATATATTTTGTGAACAGTAATTCTAATAAAAAAATGGTTTGAAAACTAAATTTCTAAAATAAAGCCTTCGTATTTTTTCCTTTTATTTTTAAAATTCATATTTTAAAGAACGAAAAGTGATATTCAAAGAATACATTACAATTTTTCAAAAAATAACTTCAAGTAAATTTGTTATATTTTAAAATTAATTCTGAAAAAAAGATTTTTCCCGTTTCTCGAGATTTATTTTGAGAAAAATCTTTATAACTATTATGAATAAAAACAACTCGTGAAGTTAAATTACAAGTTTAGCGTGCTGTTGAAACTAAAATGAACTGCCGAAAACACCACCTGCTTTTGGATATACACTGAGGAGCCAAACAAAGTGGTATAGGCGTGCGTTTGCAAATAACAGAGGTATGGAACTAAACAGAGTAACGCGGTGCGGTCGGCAGCTAGAGCGGTTATTGCTGCTACAATGGCAGGTTATCAAGATTTAAGTGAGTTTGAACGCGGTGTTATTGTCGGCGCACGAGAGATGGTACATATCATCTCCGAGGTAGCAATACTATTTGGATGTTCGCGTACGACCATTTGGCGAGTGTACCGTGAATATCGGGAATCCGGTAAAACATCGCATCTTCCACATCGCTGAGGCCAAAAAAAGATTGTGAAAGAACGGGACTAATGACGATTGACGAAAATCATTAAATGTGACAGACGTGCAACCCTTTCTCAAATTGGCGCAGATTGGATTTGTGAACTGCCCTGCAGGATTCATGGTGTGAATTACCTCCTGCATACCTTCAGACATTAGTCGAATCCATGCCACGTTATCTTGCGGCACTTCTGCATGCTCGGGGGGCCCTACACGATATTAGCCGGGTGTACCAGTTTTTATGGCTCTTCAGTATACAAACACATTACCTTAGCGGTAACCATCCTATGATTTGGTCCCTTTTGAGCATATGACGATGCTGCTTCGCTGGATATAACCAAAGTTCTGAAGACGCTGTGTCAAAGCAATAAGTTAGTCACTCCATCCTGGACAGAATGGCTGTTCCCGGTCCATCACCCACACATCTGTGCTTTTCGGGAAATGGGGAGGAGGATTGAGCTTTGCAAAGGAAAGGGAGTCATTTAATTCACAATACAAGAACACTTGTCCGACATGAACCCGCCCGACCTATTTAAAGGAAAATCTTCTGTGTGAGTGGTAAGTGAACAAAAATTTCTGAGAGTCGGCACTCATCAGTGGGATCTGGCGCATTAACAGTTGCTAAAATAACAGCGCAGGACTCTTCATACTGCAACAGTTTACTTGGTTTACATACACTTAGAAAAATCACAGGTGTTTTTTGAAAATTTTTAGAAATATGTGTTCGCAGATTGTCTGTTTTTCTAGTGATCTCAAATCTGAAAGGATTTCTAATTATTTGAATAGTGAAACGAGGGACGCTATAGTATCTTTATGCTGTTTACGGAAGTCCTGGATACTTCTTGTTTACTACATGACAGTTTGATAGCAATTGTAAGGCTATGAATTAAAAATACATATCGAGAAGTTAAATATTTCCACATAAAGTCAAGAATGTGATTAGTTACCTAATAGCAGATCTAGTAACACAATAATGCAATAATTCACTGGTCATTGCATGCAGCAGTAATATTACTGCCTAAGTAAAATTTTACTACACGCAATGCGCATGAACCGGAAATAGTTTGTGCATTAGAAGTATGTATTATTTTTTAAATTATATTTTATTATGTACGCACAAAAGGAACAACATAAAAAACAATAATATTTTTATCAAAAATGTAATGTCCACTCTTTGAAATTAATCTTCTTTAGATATAAACTTCAAGATGTCGATTAACTCTCTGGTAAAATGCGAGTTACATGAAATAAACCATTTCAAGGTTGCAAATGTATTGTTATACATGCATAATTATATCAATTTATAATTTAGTATGGCTTGAGATATGTGATCTACACAAACATACTTCCTAACAGAGTTTATAACACTTGTGGTTTTCAGAAAAAGTGAAATATTGCATCAACAGAAAGATAATGTATTAAATTTAATTAATTAAATTTAAGGAAATTTTAATATGACGTGCACAAAATTTTCTTGTGTGTTAAAAAGTCGCCAGTGGAGACATGATGCTCATTGGAAAATCACTGTGAACAGCTAAATAAAAATGCGGACAATTCAGGAAATGAGAAAACTTATTCTGGGTACATTCTGTCATGGGTATGACTTTGAACAGCAGCAACGTAAAGTAATTATTTTTATGATTTCTTTTTAGAGAACAAAGATGATTAAAGGACTTTGACTAGTGAATCCGTACAGAGCAAACGCCAAATGCTAGGTAGGCTAAAAAAAAGCATATTAGTTTATTTAGCTTGAAGGTTAAAGCATAGAATAATACTTGCAATTGGAGTTATTGATCAATNATTAAAGGACTTTGACTAGTGAATCCGTACAGAGCCAACGCCAAATGCTAGGTAGGCTAAAAAAAAAGCATATTAGTTTATTTAGCTTGAAGGTTAAAGCATAGAATAATACTTGCAATTGGAGTTATTGATCAATTGAAAATTAGTTTTGACATAAAGTAATTGCTAAGCTATGTCACCAAAGAAAACACAGATAATTATATTAAACACACACACGAGAACAACTAGTCTTAACTTGTACTGGTGTATGTTTTTAATTTCATCCTGTGTTATCCTTGGAGATATAGACCTGCAATGGCTTATGCCAGAAGTAACTTTTTATTTAATCATCTAAAATATCAATTCAATTGTTTATACAAATATATTTTCACCAAATAGAGAAATTCACGCGACACAAAGTACTTCTAAGCGCGCAACGCCACCTAAGGCAATATTCCAGAACTCTGATTTTGACAGTACTATCTGATGCTGTAAATACGAATTTTTCTGATTCACTGGTTAGAATACTCGCATTCCACCTAGGCGAACCAGGTTCGATTACCGGAGGGGTCGCTCCCAGATTTTCGCATGTGGGAACTGTGTCGGACGATGCCGCTGGACGATGCCGCTGGTTAGCGGGTTTGTTCAGGAATCTCCCATTTCCACCGCCCTTGTATTCCGGCGCTGCTCTATACTCACCTCACTTCACATTCATTGATTCTTAAGACCTCGTTGTTAATAGCCTCCCAAATCTCTCCACTCCACTCCATCAATCAAGTATTTTGATTTGTGCAAAGTTTCGTGCTATTTTCCTATTATGTGCACTACACATCTCCATTACCATAAATTCGTGGTCACATTTTCAAATATTTTAATATAATTTGCATATATTTGTATGCATATCCTGTTTCCAAATTCTGGGAGTGTAGCCCTTACTCTCGCGTCTCCACGCTCTTGAGTCTATGTTGACATAACTAGAAATGGTGGCAACGATGGAAATTATGGAATCTGTTTTGCTATTAGTGCATTCTATGGTTAGTTCATTATACTAGATGTTTTAAGTTTTACCTCTAGAGTGAACGTGAGTCTTAAAACGTAAAACAAATATGTAGGCACTTTATTTGTATTGTAATACAGAAATATTAAATATTATTAAGAAATCATAAGTTATTTAGAATTATTAAAATTATAAATTTCTATTGTACGGTAATTTTTACACAGGTAATGCATTTTAGGATAAAAAATTATGTTCCTATATAAATATATAATAAAGAATTCCATTAAAATAATAACGAATTTAGACCATTAAAAAGTTACTTATAAATATTTCCAAAACAAGGCGAAAATTCTGCCGATTATGTGCTGGGTCACGACAGAAATTTCAAGGACTAATTCCTGGCATGCAAGAAGGCACGGTAGCGTTTCCCAAGGGCCCTGCAGGGGACTTCATATTCACAGAAATCATAAATATCTAAAAAGTACATATATTTATATATTATAGGAATGCAGGATTCACAAAAATCCCTCGAAAATCTCTGAAAATCCCAACAAGCGTTTGAAAATAATCCAGAATTAATGTAAATATACTTAGATTACATGTTTATACGGCCGACATTATGAAAATGAATGACTGACTCACTAAGTACATGGCCTGCCGCAGTGCATCTTGTTTGCCAAATTTGGTAGGAGTCTCTTAGTTTTCTCCACAGATATTGGATTAAAAATATTAATTTGTGATGTGTTGCTGTAACAGAAATTGACGGAAAAGAGAAACTTTGTGTCGACAAATTGAATGGTTGTAATACTCGTATATAGTTACAGCATTCAAAGTTAAGTTGAAAATAATTACATGGTGTCGACGATATCGCGTAATAAACTTAAAAAACTATATGACCGTCATTTTGAAAAAGTGCGTGACATACTTTTAAAAACTAGTTTACATCACCTGCCACAGTAATACTTATTTGCAATATGTAGTGTGAATCGGTCATTTGTTTCCCGAGAAATGACATAAACACTTTATTTATTCGTATGGCACTACAATATCTTACAAAATTGCATACAAATGTGTCAATATGTTGGCATATATGATGCTTGTAAAAGGTGCTGTCAGTATACAAAAATTTGGTCGAAATTTACTCAACGGTATGGCAGTTATACACAATAAATTTAAATATTAGTTTTTTCACAATTTTGAAACTAAGAGCTTAATCTATTTATGATTGGGAGTGAGTAGGGTGGGAAGGGTGTATTAGTAATGGTGGTAGAGAAGTGAGAGGGGAGGGTGGTGTAATATTATTTGTACCTCGATTTTAAAAATGTTATTTTAGATTTTTGAGATTTTTCTCGATTTTTATAACCACGTGAGGAGGGGTTTGGGAGGGGCGAGGTGAGTATGACGAGGATTTGGGTGAATGGGGAGGCGTGATGGTAGGGGTGAAGATGTGGTAGGTACAGGATGGAAGTTTGGGGAGGGAGCTATATCCGCTGATGTGCCCCAAACCCGGTGGACCTGGCTCGGAGTCTAAAATAGGTTTTATTATTCAAATCGCATACAGTTTCATTCCTTGGCATAGTTTAACTTACTTGAGATATCTGGCAAAGTTTGGTTACATCATTTTCAAAATAAAATGTTAATATAATTTTTTTTCATGTTAGCTATCCTTTAAAATGGCTTTCCAAATAAAATGTATTTTACTATGTTCATTCCTTACATGATGCACAGCTAATATACAAAATTTGGTTTCAAATGGTTAAATGACATTTTCGAATTTATTTTTAGAATTTTCAAGGTCATAGTAAACAGCGTCAAGGTAAAATGTTACAATTAAGGTCACAGACATCTAAAATTGAGGACAACATGGCCACCGCCGAACAGAATGAGGGAGCTATGGTCAATACACGCGAATTTAAGCATGCCATACAATTGGTTTGTATAAATTATTATTTTGCTAAACTAATATGTGAATTGGACGAGATTCAAAAAAATATTTATCAGCAGTATCTTTGAAGACGAATACTGCCAGCGGCACCTCAACTCTCAAGAAAAGTAAGTACTAGGCCTTTGAGGCTTGGAATGCACGAGGGCAGCTCGGGTTATAGCCATTCTTATCTTCCGTGCTCTTATCAGCATCAACACTTGAAAAAATCCTAATCCTCCGGAATCCTCACCAATCCTCCGCTATCCTCACCATTCCTTCTCCGCTAACTCCTAAGAAATCCTCGCAAATCTCCACCAATCCTCAATAATCCTCATTAATCCTCCTCACCAATCCTCAGTAATCCTCAGTAATCCTCTTCACCAATCCTCACCAATCCTCACCAGTCCTTAGCAATCCTTCGATCAATCCCAATCTGTCGTTCGATCCTTCGGTTTGTCGTCTGTCTCTTCTCTTAATGGGATTTCTGTTCCTCTAGTCAAAAATGTTTTGGGGTGTTTCAGCCAGACTTTGTCGTGTATAGGGTTTTGCTCATAGTCCATGTGCTTGAGTTGCAATCCCCTGAAGCAGTACTAATGCCTATTATAGAATACGCTTTCATACTGGCAGGGGCCCATACATTTTGAATGCCACGAAAATTGGTAAAAAAAAATCGCAGTTATTTTAGACGAGAATATTTCAGAAAATAATTATATTTCCATATCTTAAAGCCAATCACTTTGTTTATGACAGTGATAAGTGTTCTGGTAGCAACTGTATAAAACAGCTCTGGGTATGCAAGATTCTTTTTTAAGGTTACTTTTTGGGGTTTCTTTTTTAAGGTTTCTTTTTGAGGTTTCATTTCGAATTATAATTTTGAGGTTTGTTTTTGTGATTTAATTATGAGATTCTGTTTTCGAAATATTTGTAACAACTGGCCAGTTCACCTGGTCAGTTGGTATGTCCCTTTGGTATGGTCAGCTCTAGTTGAAATATTTTGCGAAGATTTTGTGAAGATTTAGCAACAAGGTTCATATATTAGGGGACGTTTTTTAAGATAGATCATCATCGTCTGTCGGTACAGATGGAGAGTCTTGGCCATTGTTCTAATCAGTTTCGCAGGAGTTGATATCGACAGAAGCAGACTCGGGTTGAGTCAGTCTTGGGTAGATTAAGTCTTGGGTGGATTCAGACTTCTGTGGATTCAGTCTAGGGTGGATGCATTCTTCGGTGGATCAGTCTCGCATGGGATGGTGTTGCGTGAATTCAGTTTTGCGCGGAGTCAGTATTAGGTGGATTTAGTCTTGGGGTGCAGTTTTAATCGTTGGCTAGTTTGTTAGGCTGGCCTGATCGGCTTTAATGTTCCTTTCGTATGGCCAGTTCATCTGGTTTTCAGGTGCGGTTAGCTGGTATAGATTGCACATGTTTTTACTAGCATTGATTGCTTTTATGGTTGGCTCGTATGGATTCTTCGCCTGGTTTGCCTGACGTGACTAATTCGTTTGGTTGGCTAGTGTGGTCGGTTCAATTGGTTGTTTGGTATGGCCATTTCATGTGGTCAATTGGTCTGTTTTGATGTTACTCTAGCGTCAATTATTGGAAAATATTGGTCAAATAGTCTTATAATGGGCTAGACCATAATTATACCACGAGCATTTAGTTTATAATGACATTGTATATTTAAAGTTTTAAGGCCTTACTCAAATTGTTTGCAAATAGCATCGACGACAATATAGGCAGTCCAGTTGGAGTCAAAATTTGTACCACCAAAGACGAATTCGGGATGTTCGTAGTAATCATGCCATTAAGCGAACACTGCATATTTACACATACACTCAAATTTACTCGCTGAACCAAACTGGTATTCGAAATTTTAATTTTAGAAAAATTATTTATTTATAATTTTTAAAATAATTTTTGGAAATTTTCGAAACTTTCAACATTTTTTATTTTTATTTTTGGGGTGTTTCGCGATTTTTTTTGTTCAAGTTTATCTCTGGTCATGGACACTGGGTCATGGTCACGGTCATTAGGTCGAGGTCAAGGCCACCCGAATCAAGTATGGCGGTCTGGTGACATCACAACAAGGCAGCCGGTATGCTCCGGTACCGTTCCCTCGTCCCCACAATCCAAACTTCCTTAAACCATTCTACTACTTACCACTAAGTTTTCCTTAATTGACATAAAAAATTTTGTTACTTATTAACATATTTACGCATTGTTGCGAGTTTAAATGATAAAACGCTGATTTTCGTCAGCATTCTAACTAAAATCTACCAAATGTTAATTACTAAGTTACAAATTGGTCATTTCGATATGATACTACTTTATATTTATTGTTTTTGAAATAGGCAGGCCAAAAACTTTGTGCGAAATATTTTATTTTACACATGTCATTCAACCCACTGTTTGACATATTATAGGTGTTATTGGTTATCTCAGAATTATCAAATCCCAGCTTTAAATCTTATTTTACTTCTCATTTGTATCCTTCTGTAAAATCCGCATGTAAAATAAATATTCCAATGGGCGTGATCACTTATATTCACTATCGACGTTAAATCGCAAAATTGTAAATAAAATAAATGTGTTACTAACAAGAAGCTGAGAAGTTAAGGCGACTTTTAAGAGTGAAGGGAAGTGGCATTGGAGCAGCGGATTGCAATGGTGGGGGAGACGGGAGATTCCGACAAAACCTGCCGAACAGCTGCATCGTCAGGCACTTTTCCCACATGCAACAATCCGGGAGCGACCACGCCGGAAATCGAACCCGTATCGCCTTGGTTGGAGTTTAGTGCCCTTGCCACTATGTCACTTTGGCCCGTGAGTTTTTAATACACATGTTCAAACTATAGAAGGTATAAAACATTAGAGATAACAACTTAATTTTCCATATAACATGGCACTATAACGTTAAGTATTTATAATTATTCTTATGAATTTACTGCCAAGTGAACAAGGATCCTGCATGACAGTGTTAAATGTAGCAGATGTGTAGTTACGAGCTGTGAAGTTTTTCAATTGTATCTTCCAAAAGCCTATATAAATGATTTTGATTACTCGTATAACCAAGCAAAATCAATTATGGCGGGAAATAAAAATAAATCAGAAGAGTCAAACTTAATTCACCAACATCTCCACACGGTTGACTAGGGACATCAGTTAAACGTCTCACATTTATCGTAGAATAGCGCTGGTGAAACACACTAGTATATGCCTATTCAACGGAATTAGGACCAGTGAACGTCTTAAACTCTTCGTATTCTAGCGTATATGTTGTTTTATCATCGAATCTCGGAAGGTCGAAGGAACTATCAGAAAATAAGCGTAACGACGTTATACTGTGCACTTGCAACTAGTTGCAATATAAATGTGTGGGTAAATAATATTGCGAATACTTAAAACTACACATGCAATATCTCACTGTGTAATGAAAAAAAACTGTTTACTATAATGGAACAATATGTGAAAAATTTAAGTTTATTTTGCCAATGTCATGACAGTTTTATACAACTAAGTAGCTACACATTGTTGTATAGTAATTTATATATTTTACGTTTTACAATGGCATTTTTATTTGGAAATTAAGTAAAGACACTCGAGCACAGTAGCATATGGCTAAAATTACTATCAGGTTTTTGTGGAGCAAATACTGTCACATAATTTGTATGGAATTGTAATTTTTTTCAAGGAACCATGTTTAAAACAGAAGCCGTAAAACCTTAACCTGGTTGTCAGAATTTTTCACCACTATTTCGACGGGAATCAAATTTCTTGTAAAGAAAATTTCTTTGCATTACTAATACAGATTTTATAAAATCTCCTTTTACTTCGGCCTATGAGATGATCAAGAGCCAGTCTCACTCAACGTTAATTATCTGGCTTTCCTTGTCAGTTAATGAAACATAAACGTTCTGATATAATAAAAGAATATTTTTAAAGAAAACAATTCTTAACATCTCTTGAGATCGCTTTAATAGAGTAAAGAAAAATTCAATACTACGTATTCAGTCAGCCCATCAAATTACGATTTTTATTTGTACTGTGTACATTCAAAATTGTTACTCAAATATTAAACAACAATTTTTGTAAGGTGTTGAGGAACGCCAATTCAATAGAGCTAATTCGCAAAATATTGTTTTGGGGTTACATAATAAATTTTACAATCCTTATTTTCTCCTTGCCAATTAGTATCTGAAAGTATTAATGTTTATAACAAACTGAGAACAAAAATAATTAAGAGTGCATGAGCCGGATACAACAAAGAGCAAAGTGGAGATGTTTGGGCGGCTTTTAACATCATGAACATTTTATACATGAACAAGACAATCGAATAGACTGTTAATGACATCTTCAATGGCCCTGTTTCCTGTTTTATCAAACAGAAAGCTGCAATTTTTCTGCAATTTTAAAAACTTCTTCAACTATAAAAACTATAAAATTATGAGCTTCGATTTTTTTTCCACCGAAAATCACTACAGTTTTTTATATACTGGAAATTTTATATTTAATACCTACATCGAATATTTTTTCCCTCGTATCATAACTTTATATACGTAGGCCAGTTTTTAATTCAGAACAAACTACAGAAAGACTTACTTCCTAATTTACTCAATTAAATGCACTTACAGTTACGAAGGCGACACAGAAACCATATTTGGCGTAAGAAGGATTTTATAATTTTTTTTAAATGGAAGGTATTATAAAATAAAATTACAGGAATTTTAATTTTGATCGCCAATGACTAAAATAACGTTTTTAATATTAGTGTATTCACTTGAAATTTACGTGAAATACAGTATAATATATGGCTTGTACTTTGTAATTGCTTTTTATCAATTTATATGATAACACATATACCAGATTACAACAGACTGTACAGTTTTCAAGGCTTTTCGTGTTCATTAAATGAATAGGCTGTGTACGTTAGTATCATTTTCATACGTTATTAAATGAGTTGTTTCAAATAAAACTATAAAAGTTTAAATTTTTAGAAGAAAAATTACTTAATGACAAAATAAGCTTTCCATAGCAGCAAACAGATTTCCTGAAGATGTTACTTAGTAATTTGTATTTAAAATTATATAAAAAGAAAGCTGTACGCATATACCTAATTCAACACAATGGAATGAAGTAAACTTTCTTCTACAAGTAAAAGAAAGCATTGCCAATTTTAAACTTAATTCACATGTTGTGTATTTTGTAGAATGTTTTAATATTGATAATAAATTTACGTTATTAATTTTAATAATTAATTAAATACGTACAGTTTGTGTTTATATCTACATAGGTAGGAATAATTGATTAAAGAATTATAGTTTGTGTTTAAAGTTATATTATTAGGAAACAGTACACAATTGAAGCCTAACGAGTAAAAAATTGGAAGAAAGACAATCAAATTTAAAAAAATTTATAGCTGCGTCTTAAACAGTGTCTTCAAAAGATGTCAATTGTAAGGATGATAAATAATAATTCCGATTATAACCAATAGGACGCAACATATATTTTCGTACCACTTTTGAACAATATGTGGGTCGGAACTTTATCTATAATTTATACTACTGCTAATTAAGAGAATTTGAAATGTCATTCTAGTGACTGGCCCGCACGCACACACACGTGCGCACGCGCACACAAACACGTACCAACACATATATAATATATATATTTTATATCTACATTTATATATATTATAAAACTCAACGTCTCTGTCTCTGTCTGTTAGTGCTCGTATCACTCGAGAACCACGTATCCGATTTACATGTTTATATTTTCATTCATAGTTATGTTCTTTGGCCAGGTTTTAGTATATATTTTGTTACGTAAAGTAACATAAGGAATAAGCAGTAGTAATAATAGTGAATCAAGTCGGAAAAAAGTTTGCCGCCTACGCACTCTCTTGCAATACGCTGTCTTAACTGTTAAAGATGGAACAATATCATGCAGTAAAGAATTGTGTAAACCTTAAAAAAAACTCCACAGTAGCGTACATCTATCTATAACAGAGAAAAACTAATAAGCGATTTTACCATTTAATTCACAAGCTACATTTAAATACGAAGTTTTTCACCTTGCACTCATTGAAATTGAAAAGCAAGTGCAGACATTGTCAGGAAAAATTATAAAAAAAAACATGGACTTTAATGGAAAAAAAAAACTAAACAATGATTCTGTAGTTCACGCGAGTGGAGCACGGGGCACAGCTATAATATAATATATATGTATATGTGTGTGTGAATGACATTTCAAAAGTTGTTAATTATGTATACAGGAGATGGACAAAATAATATGGAAACCTGACATATACACAATATTTATTTATTAATGAGGTGTCGGGCCACAATTTGCTTTTAGAACAGCTGCAATTCTTCGCGGAATAGATTCGTATAGTGTCTGAATAGTTTCCAACGGAATGCTGTCCCATTCTTGTACCAAAATATCCGCCAATTGCTTCAATCATGTTGGAGATGGAAATCTGCTGCTCACTCTCTGCTCAAACACTCCCCATAACGTTTCAATTGTGTTGAGTTCTGGCCAGGGAAGATGCTTGATGATATTCTGATGCTCCTCAAATCAAGACTGAACCTTTTTGGCTGTGTTCATGGGCGCATTATCATTTTGGAATATGGCAGTTTTAGGCAGCAATATGCTTGTCATAGTAAGAACTTCATCATTGAGGATGTTGAGATATTCATTCGCAGTAATCCGGCCAGTGATGTGAATGAGAGGAACAGCTGAATACCATGATATAGCGGCCCAAATCATAACGGAACCTCCCCCATGCTTGACTGTAGGAAGCAGGCAGTCCGGATCGTAGGCTTCTTTCGGAGTTCTCCATACATTAACCCGGCCGTTTGTAGGAAGCAATGTAAACGATGATTCATCGGACCATACACATTTTTCCAATCATCAAATGTACAGGTTTTATGATCGTGGCACCACTTCTCTCGCAGCTTAGCGTTGGCTTTCGTTATAAAGGCTTTCGCAATTGCAGCCCTTCCATAAATGTTAGCTTTGTGGATCTCCTGCCGCATTGTTTTTGACGAAACAGTATAACTCAAATGAGTGTTGATTTCTTGTGTCACTTTTGCCGCGGTAGTTTTATGTTGTCTGGCCACAATTCTTTTTAATGTTCGTCGGTCTCTGTCAGTAATTTTTGGGTTTCGCCCAATATTCCTCTTCGCCGATGATGTTTTACCATGTTTTGTGCATGCTGTCAGTACCGTGGATACTGTCGCTCGTGAAACGTTAAAAAATTCAGCTGTTTTCGTCACAGACGCTCCCGCTAACCGAGCACCAACGATTTGACCTCTTTCGAAGTCTGAGAGATCACACATTTCACCGATCGCTTGTTTTAACAGTCGCAGAACAAAGCGTATAATTCACTGAAATATAACCTACAAGACTTGGCAAGTAAACTTTGCAATACATGCGCGTCGTATTATTTACACTGAAGCAGTGTTGTCAACATGCAACAAAATGTACTATATTGCATGGTGTTAATATTATTTTGTCCAGCCCCTGTACATAGGTGTCCTGTAAATATTAATACAAGATGTGCCGTAAATATTAGTCAACCATGAAACATCCGATAGGTCTTGCAATGACCTGTCAAATTATTGCATTTGACATTTATGTAACGTCCACGGTTTGCGAGATACACATAAAACTCGGAGTGCACAACATTCCAAGAAAATGTGAGATTTTCATAAAATATTTGTTAAGATCTTCTTAAAGAGCAAATATTACTGTTGTCTCGCAGAAAGTAAAAGGTTCCTCGATCCTTATTCAGTGTACTTTTTGAAATGTTGTGTGCCAGTAATCACACAATTTATTATTTTGTTACCGGTTCACCTGCGATGCAACATAATATCATAGAACACGAGTAATATTTCCTAATATAAAGTGTAACTTCATTCATAATGCTGATCTTCTGGACTTTTATTGTAATTTAATCGGTCAATTGTTTAGATAATGAAAATTATTGGTGATAAAGAACACGAAAAATAACATGTGGCTAGTAGTTGTAAGTAATATACTTCCTGCTTAGTTTCCACAAAACCCTTCATTCTCAGTGTAGACAAAGTTCTACATGTTGCACAGTGCCATTTTAAGTACATCACTCATTCAAAAAATTATTTCTGTAGCACCAGAAATCTTACATTAATGTGAGTAGTTAGAAAATGTAGGTTTAAAGACAGCTTCGTGACATGGAGGAATGGAGGAAGCCGAGGTGTCACCGAACTTTACCAAAGAAAATGTAAACATCATGTGTTTGAATTCCACTTCTGCGGTGGCCACATTGGCAGCCGGTGCGTTGCGACAGCGTTTATTTATTTTCCAAATTTTTCAAAATTTCCTAAAAATAAAAATAATTAGTTTTTTTTCAAAATGTCATTAAATTTATCAAATATTTATTTAATATTTCAAAATTATAAAATATACATTTCAGTGTTCAAGAATCCCCCTAGCCATTTTGCCGCGGGGGAAGAGTGGCTAAACACACAGTATCTTCCACATTAAAATAAGTATTGATTCTTTAAAACAACTAAACAATATTTTTTTCTCTCAGGTTTATATAATGGATTTGAACCAACTAATTATTATTCAGATGATGTTATTATTATACACCCTTCGTTTTTGTAATATGCGCTGGTGTATAATTTATATCCTTTACAAGTTTCTTCCACAGTAAAATAAGTATAAAAAAATTTTATTCTTTNCCTGCTTAGTTTCCACAAAACCCTTCATTCTCAGTGTAGACAAAGTTCTACATGTTGCACAGTGCCATTTTAAGTCAATCACTCATTCAAAAAATTATTTCTGTAGCACCAGAAATCTTACATTAATGTGAGTAGTTAGAAAATGTAGGTTTAAAGACAGCTTCGTGACATGGAGGAATGGAGGAAGCCGGGNCAGAAATCTTACATTAATGTGAGTAGTTAGAAAATGTAGGTTTAAAGACAGCTTCGTGACATGGAGGAATGGAGGAAGCCGGGGTGTCACCGAACTTTACCAAAGAAAATGTAAACATCATGTGTTTGAATTCCACTTCTGCGGTGGCCACATTGGCAGCCAGTGCGTTGCGACAGCGTTTATTTATTTTCCAAATTTTTCAAAATTTCCTAAAAATAAAAATAATTAGTTTTTTTTCAAAATGTCATTAAATTTATCAAATATTTATTTAATATTTCAAAATTATAAAATATACATTTCAGTGTTCAAGAATCCCCCTAGCCATTTTGCCGCGGGGGAAGAGTGGCTAAACACACAGTATCTTCCACATTAAAATAAGTATTGATTCTTTAAAACCACTAAACAATATTTTTTCTCTCAGGTTTATATAATGGATTTGAACCAACTAATTATTATTCAGATGATGTTATTATTATACACCCTTCGTTTTTGTATTATGCGCTGGTGTATAATTTATATCCTTTACAAGTTTCTTCCACAGTAAAATAAGTATAAAAAAATTTTATTCTTTNTATGCGCTGGTGTATAATTTATATCCTTTACAAGTTTCTTCCACAGTAAAATAAGTATAAAAAAATTTTATTCTTTAATAGCACTAAATAATTTCGCAGGTTTACATAATGGATATTCAAGCACACTTGTGTAAATATGTTGGTTGGTGTGTGTGTATAACTTGTACAGTATCTCAGGTTTATTTAATATTTAATATTAAATTATTAAATACTTTTGCAGTATATTCCTCCGTGAAATCTATTTTTTCTCAGGTGTACATGATGGATATTGAAGCAAACTTGTTTTATATGCGCTGTTTGGTGCATGTGAATTACTTGTACAGTATCTCAGGTTTAGTTAATAAATATTCATATGAATTTATTAAATACTTTTGCTGTATATTCCACTGTGAGATCTATTTTTTCTCGGGTGTACATGATAGATATTGAAGCATGAAATGGACACTTGTGCATAATTATAACTTGTATCCTTTTCAAGTTTCTTCCACAACAGTAAAATAAGCATTAAACAAATTTATTCTTAAATAGCATTGAAGGATGAACTGGACACTTGTGCATAATTATAACTTGTTTCCTTCCAAGTTCCTTCCTCCACCACCACGACCATAAAATAATAATAAATTGATTCTTTAATACCACAAAATAATTTCTGAACTGTACAAAATAAAGAAACCAATTATTTTTATTTAGATGAATTTATTAAACAATTGTTGCTATACAAATACATTCCAATAAAATATTTGTCACAATATTATATAAAAGAAACTTGGTTTATATATAATAGATATTAAACAAAATAGTTATTATTTATACTAAAAAATTAATTTATTAAAAACTTTTTTGCAGTAACAATACACGCTTACCAGTTGCTTCTCCGTCCTCCCGCTTACCACCTTCATGACATAACCATGCAGACGGTCCCCGGACTTGGAACTGGCTGCTCACTATTCCTACAACACTATATATATAAATATATATATTGGTAACACCATAGGTATAGTGAACAGGTGGGTTGCGAAGCAGCATGGCGACGAAAATTGAAGCGAATGCTTCAGCAATGGGAAACAGAATATGGACGGGCACTACAGTCTCATACCAACGACACCATGTGTGATGCTAACACACAGTGCGATGGTGGGATAAAGAGAGAAAAGCCAAATGAACAGTATAATGACAATTACATATGCTGTAGTGTGGTTGGAAACCACACATGACAAAACATATAAAGCATAGAGAAAGGGGGAAAATGCACATATGCTTGACAAGCGGTTGCCGACGATGACTCTACACATACGTGTGTGACATGAAGTTGAATACAGTGAGTGTAATTCAAACACACAAAAGAGAAATACAATAACACAGTAGCGTGAGCTACCAAATAATACTTGCAAATGCAAATCGTGCACCTGTTAGCATGAAATATATCTAGGAAAAAAGGAACGCATGATTGGTATACCTGGCAAGACCACTACTTGCATGTGCTCTAGTATAACACCGAGAAAAAAAAACATTTACAGGACGTGCTGGTAACATTCATGGCAAGTAAGACGAACGCTTGCATGCATTCCAGCATGTTACCACCCAGTATACCTAGCAAGAAGTAGATTGCAACTCTTGCATGAGCTACAGTACACTGAATCAGAGTGCGCGGGCCAATAAATAGTATACCGGCAAGCAATCCGGTCTTTCAAGAGCCACAGTATATTGCAGAAATAAAAAACTGATAATTTACCTGACAATGTTAGGAACTTGCCTCTTGAAATAGCTACAGTAGACTATAAGTCAGCGTACCTGACAAGCCTGCAACACACTTGCATGTGCTACAGTATGCTTATCGAGAAATATCGTAACCAAAACCCTCAGCAATGTATGTGACAAGGAGAATACGTATACGCTTGTACGTGCTCCCGTACATGCCAGGAGAAAAAGCACTGGCGACATACATAACTATGTGGCCTGACACAGAGCTGTTTGGCTTTTAGGCCTGATAACTCTAGGGGACGGTATGTATGCCATCATCCAGGACTTGTCTTTTGTCGTCCATCCACGAAAGAGCCAGTTTGTTTCATTGCTCCGTGTAAACTTCGTGGTGGTATGACCTAATACCAGCGACCTGCACTCTCATGCTGTGTTGGGCCAAAAGGATACGCCGATACTCGTCAAATATAATCGTCTTCTCAACTACGCACCTTTGTATCCCCTTCGCGCATTTCCTTACCGTATTCAGGCAGCGGTACGCATACAGTTTCGCCCTCAACCCGACAAACTCAATCATCTTGTTACCCGCAAACTCATCCTTAAACTTGCAAATTAACTTAGAATTGGTAGACGAGTAACAAAGATGAGAGGTCGGGTAGCAGCTGGTCTCGAACTGTGACATGAGCATCGGGTTTTTGGCCAGTTAACTGCAAAAGTCAGGGCAGGCGATCTCCATTAGTAGGCTATCAGTATGCATGTAAAGGAGGTTCACACTGCCGCTATACCACGCTCGGATTCCATCGTAGTAAAATCGATACATGAGTGTTTTTGACAGGTATAGTACAGAAACCCAGCATATATGGGATTGTCAAACATGATGCTGTCTTGGTGTAATTTGACCAGGGACAATGTCTCATCGTTAATAGTCCTGCATGTAAAAGCAGGCTTTGCGATAAGCTTCTTTAACCGAACTTTTGTACACATAAGTTCCATATGCTGTCTTTTGCGCATATTCTCCATAAGTTTGCCGTATGNTTCTTTAACCGAACTTTTGTACACATAAGTTCCATATGCTGTCTTTTGCGCATATTCTCCATAAGTTTGCCGTATGTTGCATTATTCATTAATTTGTAAAAGTCCTTCTCAAAGGCATTTGTGGCCGTCTGACGTTTCACAGTATTCAAATCTATATAAGGCTTCAGCGACGGCTACTGCAGGAATTGAAGGACCCAATGAAGAGCCTTCACCTGTAACCCATGACCTAATGCTTGCTTCAAATTAACGTATTGTACGATATAATGAAGCTTGCTGTCCACAGNCACCTGTAACCCATGACCTAATGCTTGCTTCAAATTAACGTATTGTACGATATAATGAAGCTTGCTGTCCACGGTCGTCATGGGTTTCGTTTGTTTGGACCCCGGGGGACACTCGTTCACTGGCAAGAATGGAAGATCCATATGCTCCTTGTGAAGAGTGCGAGGGTACTCTACGTCTACCTCCAGTATGCAGCCGACATCTCTGTCGTCCGGCACGCTCATCACATCGATATGTTTGTGCTGGTACATTCATCGCCATATGAGAGCGGCAGGGAAATTGCCCACATGTATAAGTTATTGGCATCTACATACTGCAGGTAGGTAGATGGCTTGTCCGCATCTTATGTGTCTAGTGTATGCTTACTGTCGGCCACCACATGCCGCTTAATACATTCAGCAACCCCTCCCCGGATAAAAGCCTCAATAAACAGGTGGATATCATATTCGCTAAGCAAGTTTGATTCCACATGTGTCTTGCGCAACATTGCATCAAACGAGAACCCGGGAGCACTAACATAGCACACACAGTCGAGACTGTATAAGCATATACAGAGCCCCTGGAAATTCTCGAAGAGACGTCGCACAGAATCAGCATGTCCGTCTTCAGGTAAAGGTTTGAATAGTGCTGGAGGGTGCGGCAGCCGAACACATCCTCGACGGTTTGTGCATGCTGGTAGTCCTCGGCACTGACGTTCCCCCCCAGTAATTATATCAGGTAACCTTGGCTCGGCGAGCTTCTCCCGCTAGCTAACATAATCGTAAGGGAAGACACCTTTCCAGGTTACCAACTCTAGCTCACACTCTACCACGAAGAAGAGATGTATGGAATTCGCCGGACGGCAGATTCTCAGCGACCATTGCCAGGCTGGCAGACATGAACCCATACATATCGATGAACTGTATAGTGAACTTGTCGCCCAAACTCTTACTGAATATGTTGAGATTCTCCTCAGTATGAGGTATAATAAATATGTTGTGGGAATCGTAGCCAAGCTGCTCAATTATGAAATTGGCATCATATGTTATGTTATGGAAGAGTATCAGCACTCTATGGGGGCGGCGACGAAGCTTGTTGCAGATATTACATAATGCCCTGATAAAACTGCTGGTAAAATGATCATGGTCATGCTCCTTTTGGTTGTTGCAAGTGAACACGCCAGAACAGTGGCAACAGGTAGTGGCTATAGTTTAGTCAGCCTGTTCGTCATGCATCTGTGTTCGCATAGGTTCAGACTGACTGTATATGTCTTTAACCATGAGACCTATCCTAACCACCTCTTCCATAAAGTGTTTCGACCCACCTTCGCCCATGTAAACAGTTACACCTGGGAGTAGGCTGATCGTCTTATAGGCGGGAATAATGTTATCAACTTTAACGTATATGCCATAAGAATAAAGCTTGTGTTTTTGATACCTATAAGTGTAGAATGTGTCCAGGTTAGGCTGACATATTTGCACAGGCACCAGCAGTGCCTCGAAGTCTGCATATACTATGATAGGTATCTTATTGCTGTTCTTGTAATTTTTTAATTTGAGCACAGGTGGCCTGTTGTTCCTGTCCGGCTGCGGCATGTCGGGGCGAACAGCCGTATGGTCATTGCAATACCTCCTGTGCTCAGTCTGAGTTTCGGCATCCATCAGCCCTGTCATGCATGGAATATCTGTGTATGCTTTGAAACAACATTTATAGATATTAATAACACGTCCATGACCAGTCACCTGGGAGCGTACCAGTCGCGAGAAATTTAACATGTAACAATAATGTGTGTTATGGTCCTCCACTGTGGTGAGCAGCAGTAATCAAAGTGCTAGGCCAGTTCCACATCTGTCACATGTATCAGCACTATTTTCATATTCTCATTAAGTGGGTATATTGTGATGCTGACCACCCAGATTAGATTTCTCAAAAGACAGTATTTGTCGTAGAGGAGTGGGAAAATCTACGGTCGCAAAAACGAAGCGTGCCTCTCGCCTGGTATAGCGCTGGTTGACATGCTCTGGATGTGCCCCCTCTACAGAGAGTGCCAGTATAGCCCATTTAAAACACTGGAGGTGAGAGTGGTGTGGGTTGATGATCGCCCGTTTCTCCGCTAAACCTGCAGGCAATGGGATATATGAGGTGACTCTAAGAGGGTCAAGCTTGTTGATGCATAACTGGACTCGTTTCACAGCAGTGAGAGTCCAGCCGCTACCCTTCCCCATATAGTCAGTCTCCTCCATGCAGATCTTGGCAATGTCAGCCGACAGAGCCGCCTCTATGTCGGCTAGGTTAAAAAGAGGAACGTTTTTCGTCTTAAATGCATAGCGATCATCCTTGTCCTTGTGCGGTTCCGGTTTACCATATACACACTCGAGAAATATATTAAATTTGACACCCCCTGTGTCTCGATTTCTTGCTCAAGTTGGCCAATTATAATCGCTTTCATTGCCTCGAGGTAGACCGCAATGCCTATAGCTACTCTCGATGTATTCTCGCCGACATATGTTTTCATTACGTCCCTGAACACACTTTCAACCTCCGCGAACCCATACGAGTTGCTCTCGCCAGCCCCAGTGAAGCCTTCGCGATAGCTATCCTCTCTCTCAAGATCTGGAATGTGATGGGCCGGCTGCGGGCTTGCCACTCTCGCTCGCTTCGCTGGCCGGGAGGTTGACATGGTAGCACCAGTACACTTTGTGCTATGGGCACGAAGCCTATCGGTTCTGGTAAACTGCCGGCCACAGTACCAACATGTCCTTGATGGAACAGCAGGGTTCGCCCAACGAATACATTCATGGTATCTGGCATCGTTAGAGTGCCCAAAGCCCTCAATATAAAAGTGTAGAGTAGAGCGAAGTGACTTGCCTGATCAGCCCTGTACATATTGCAANTAAAAGTGTAGAGTTGAGCGAAGTGACTTGCCTGATCAGCCCTGTACATATTATCATATGGTCGTGTCTGTGTGGTAGAAGGGGCGAGCGCACATATCCCAAAGATGTTGGGCAGTCTTCAGGAATGATTTAGAGAGCAATTGCGCTCGTGACGCAATTCATTCCAGTGGACGGTAAACACCTGGTCGCAAAAACCACACTGTAGTGCAGGTCTGCATATAATGGGAACAGTAGGTGGGTTAGGCAAAACTGTAGAGGATGGAGACAACGCAGGTGAACTAGACTGTGACGAATACATTGCAGTTATATATATATATATATATATATATATATATATGTCAATTCAGTTGCATGGCAGGAAGCCCAGATCTGACTATATATCCTACAACAAATCAAAATGGTTCTAGGATAGTTCGCAAATATGTGTGTAGAATATATAACAAAACCAATTCAACAGGTGTGTTTACCGGGGCTCGAAACCAGGAGTGATGATATATTTAAATATAATGATACACATTCCCCGGGAGATACATGCTTCGTGCTTTGTATAACGAGTATCCACATGTAAATATGAAATGGACTAGCTGTAAGGACCAGCGAGAGACTATATGATATGTGAGTAACTGAATGTATACAGAGCTATACGGTAGTTCAAGACCTCCTTCACGTTAAAAAAGGTATAAGTTGTAAATACATATATGCTAGCCTGATGCCAACAAATACAGAGAAGACTTAGGTGAAATAAACAAATGCTAGGAAGCGGGTGTGTGAACACCCATAACATTATGTTAAAAGTTATAGCCGAGGACGAACTATACAATGTATACTACTGAAAGTCTTCGCATACCTATAATACTCACCAACAGACGAAACATACTTGCCTCTAAAGTTGATGTTGTATAGAGTATCAAGTGCTGATATCAGTCTGATACTGACCCCCAGACGGGTATAGCTAACACACAGAACACTGAGGTTATTATAGTTGAAATCGTGAGGACCCTGGACATTTAGCAAGACACGAAGAGCTCAGAGGTCCATACAAGTATTGAATGTTTAGGAATAAAGGAGAGGCATATAAACTCCATCTCAAAGGAGCATAATCTGGTGAGTATTAGGAAGGGGTAATACAAGTGTTATCTAACAATAACAAGTGTTATCTGACACCATCCAGAACGGTTGTAGGAGGGACAGTCATTGGCTAAAATTCAAGCCCTTCTACCATGTGCTATGGTTCGTGAAGGTGGGGGGGGGGAGAAGTGGTGACCTGCCCCTTGAACTTACCCAGTCAGTTTATTCTTCCATGTTTTGGCTGGAAGGGTAATAGGGGTGAGGGGTTTTCGTGCCCCACTTTCAATTGGTCCGCTGTTTTATCAGGCGTGAATATAGAAGTGCTCTTGCTGGGCTCTGCAATTTCTCCTGCTTTCCTTTGTATTTATGTAGAGCCTTCCGGGTGCTTCGGCAATATGCCAGCTCTTACTCGGCACAACCTTGACACATGTAACTGCGATCCATTCTGGCTCTCCATGTGCCTCGTGACATGTGTCAACTGGTAGGCGCTAGCAAAGGAGGTCAGCGAGGCATCTACTCCCAATATGCGTTACTTGTCAATTCGCCCCGGCTCAGCGAAGCTGACTCATCTGGGCTGAAAATTACGGTTTCCATTGCATCACTGTCTGTAGGTCTCATTCTGTAACTGTCACCTGTATGCAGCGCGCTCATTTACTGCGAGGTTTATCGCGTGGCGCTACAGCTGAGACCTCCCTCCACTTCGACTTTTCTCCTTCCTCTTGTCCCCTCCGCATTGTTAACCAAGGACGCGCGCCCTGCAGTAGTTCCTATCTAGCTAGCCTCCTGTCTGCAAGAAGGGTCTAACTAATACTCTGGCTCTGCGTACATATTCTGCTGAAGGCAGATTACTTTACATTTTACCTATTATGTTTCAAATACTCCGCAGGACGATCTACTTTTTGAACTATCTAAACAAACACCTGGTACCACACACCTCGGACTCCGTACAGTACTAACCAACTTTCTTACAGGGTTACAAACATTGTTACATTTTTACATAAATATACAAAATTGCCCAAATTGGTCTCTCCACATTGTTATAGTGTTGACAGGTATGTATTTAGTGTTATGTCGTCTCGTAGGCCGTAAAAATAAAACCCTCTTATCTCCTAGGCTGGGAAGCTCTGTTCCTTAGTTCACACTAATGTCTGGGGGCACTGCCGTTTTGTCAAAGGTTTTTCCGGCAGGCGGAAGCAACACACACCTAATATATCGCTAACTTACACATGGTATTGTTTTACTGTTACGACGGCTTCACAGGCCGTGGAAAAAAAATCACTCTTATCTGACTATTTCTGCCACGTCGTCCCTATACAGGCTGTGTTGGATAAACAAAAGTATTTTATACACTGGAAATATTCATACCATATTCTTACCTTACACAGTTAGTACACTCACATACAGGCATCTGTCCATTTATTTTCGGCTGGGACATCCTGCCCTTATTACTCGCCGCACAGATGTTCGGGCTTCACACACATTCTATGGTTATACAGGTAAACAAATAAAAACACTTAATCGCCCTTCAGTTCCATGGTTAGGTAGTGCATGCCACCCTACCTTTCTCTCACAGCGGGTGACATGAGAAAACCGGCTTCTGTCATGTCACACAGAGTCTATTATTGGTTTAGTCCGCTCGGTTCACGCGTTTTGTACTTGCGACATTTCCGGTAGAAACCTGGTTCCTCTCGGCCTCTGCAGATGCGCCAAGGTTACATTCGCCTGGCTTCGATCCCCGTCAGACTATGGGGCATGTTTCCCGCACTGGATCCCTGACAGCGTGCGGGGATGAAGCCTGCGTTTCCATCGTCTCGCCAGGGGGCCCTGAAGCTGAAGCTCCGGACCTTGTCTCCGCCTTGGCTGCTGACATCCTGTACTTCCTCGCCTCTAGGATTTTGTTTCGGGTTCGTTGCTCTGCTGGTGCTGACTTATCTAGGGGTTACGCCATATTCCCTGTTAGTTGCGCCATACTTGCTGTTATTTCACTCGCGGTTTCTACCTCTTCCTCATTTACTTTCGGCCTCCATTCGTTTCCTCGCCCTCCCTTTCTTCGGCTGTCCTCCCCCTTTCTCCTGCTCGCCTGGTCGCCCACGCTCGACTGTCCGCTTTCGCCCACTTCTTCTTCGCGCGTACGTTCTCCTTCACTCGCCTGTTTGCTTTCTCTTGTTTGGTCTGGCACCTGCATATTTTCAGCCCGCTAAGTGGCTGTTAATTTGGCTCCTTTATAGGCAGGTGCAGTAGCCCACGCGCCCTTGAATCACTGAGATAGCGCGTAGGGGCAATGGCCGGCTTATCGTTTTGACCCGCTATCCCCACGTCCTGCCTCACTGTTCGGTGACCTAGTGACCCATTGCGGGTTTCCCCTGGGCTGTCCCTTGTAATTTCTGTGGGACCATTCATGTAGGGTTCTGGTATAGGGCGTATCTGGTTCCATGGCACCTTATGCATAATTTCCCTCTCGTCCTCGGCCCAATATACATTTCCCTGTCTCTCGACTACTATATATGGCCCTTGCCACTTAGGCTGAAATCTCACCCAGAATTTCTCACTAGCTTGGCTTAAAGGATGGTTACATATTAATATGTGACTACCCTCAGGCAAGTGGTGTCCGAAGGTTAATTGTTCAGGGTATTTCCGCCAGATATACCGTTGTTGGTTTCTCCAAGCTGCTCCTGTTCTCCATATCGAATCTCTTCGTATTTCTTCGGGGGCAGGAAGTTCTGTACATTCTGTTTCCCACAGCCATTCTCCTGGTCTGCGGAGATTATATCCCAGTATTAGGTGGCTGGGAGAAGTTCCAATGGTGTCATTGTGTCGACGTCGCAGTGTATGCAGGTTCTCAGGTAGCTGTATGTCCCATTGAGTATGATTATTGCCCATTCTTATTCGCATAATCTTCTTTAATTCCTGATTCCAGCGTTCGGTAGGGTCGACCTGTGGGTGGTAAGCTGGAGTCGTCCAGATTTCCACNTTTTCTACCGCACATGTCTCGCAAGCCATCGTCCATTTTACCCCTGTAAACTGGGTTCCATTGTTGGTTAACATGCATTTCGGGTACCCTCACAGTGGAAATACCTCTCGCTCCATTTGCCGGATGATTGTGTCGGCCTCCTGGTTGGGTAACAGGAATGCCTCTGTCCACCTGGAGAAAAGATTGGTCACGACTAGGAAGTATCTCTTTCCTCGGTGTGTGCGTGGGTAGGGGCCCATGATATCGACGGCGATGTGTGTCCATGGCGATTTCGGTCGACGGGATGTTTATCGTATCTTTGGTGTGGGGTAGGCCTTGTTTTCATTACAAGTCTGACACCTGGCGACGTATGCCCTCACATCTCGACTAATTCCTTGATATTTAGATCTGTTGGTCATGGCCCTTAAGGTCCTGCGTGGGGGTGGTCATGGTTGTGTTCACAGATACTATCTCGCAGCTTGTGGGGGACCCTGATTTTCCATTGATCTGTTTGTGGTTTGCTGTCTTGCCCAGATTATGCCATCTCTTCCCTCGTACCAGTCTGGATATCTCCTCATTAACTCCTGTAATTTGGGGTCGGCCTGATGTTTGTCTCGTAACAGATTTTTGTTTTTGTGGAACTTTACTCGCTGTAGTTCCACGTCATCCGGCCGTGGGAGTTTTGGTGGGGAGGGGGCTTCCTAGTTAATGGCAATCCTATCCTGTTTGCCCATATAAAGGCTCTGTTGTCCACAGTCGTTTACGCAATTTTGGCTTGTTAGCCAATGTTACCCGAGGATAATATCCTCCAGTAAAAGCTGTGCGCAAAAAAATTCAGTTTGGACTGTTTCTACCTCTGTGGATACTGGCAATGTAATAACTCCATCTAAGGTCAGTCGTGACTCAGACTGGGCCATTTGAATTATTCTGGATTTTTTCTTTATCTGGCTTTTCTGTTCAGGAGTTTGCAGCTGGCTTTTAATGAAATTGCCGCTTGCGGCCATGTCCAGTACTGCCTTACGATCCTGGTTATTTATGCGGACTCCTTCCTGGGGCGTGTGTTCCCGGCCTCAGATAGCTAAACGTTAAAATTGGTTCCACCCTTTGTATTAAGCCAGGGCTGATGGGCGACTTTGTGTCCCGGCGGCGGCATTTCCCGAATCCCTCTTTCCACCCTGATGGTTCCCCTTCCCTATGTTGAGGGGGACAGCCATGGTGTCTTTTTCCTTAGCGGCTGCTAGGCGGTTTCTGACTGTGGGACAGTCCTGGCGCAAGTGTCGCTCGGGGCAATTACAACACTTCTGTGGCAAGTATTGTTCTCTGCGCTTCTAGCGGGTCTGTTATTCTCTGCCGTTCGCACCGGGTGTACGGGAGGCAGGCGGGTCAGAACATTTGTTTTCTCCTGTTCTTTGTAATTGAGCTCCGCCTCAATCGCTCTCTCCACCAATTCCTCTAATCCTGTCGCCCGCGGATGTCGAAGGGCGCTTCTTATTGGTGGTAACATTAACTTTGTAATGATATGCACTCCCTCTACCTCGGTACTTTCGGGAGCGATGCAGGAATACATTTGCGCTTTTCGGCTAATAAAAATCTCTGATTCTTCCTGCCTTTCTTGATTGTGTGTGTAGAAGTCTGTTCTTAAGGCGGTAAGCACTTCCTCCCCTGCGAACTTATTGTTTGAGCGGGTAGCAAACTGCTCCCAGCTCGTCACAAATTCGCCATATTTGTTCCACGAGATAAGGGCAGCTCCTTTTAACTGCTCTCGTGCCTTCAGCACCCACCGTTTATTAGGAATCCCGCCGGCCTTGAATTTGTGTTCACAATTATCTATAAAATACACAGGGTCTCCTTGGGGCCTCCCTGAAAATTCGGGCAGCACTATTTCTTCGGGCATTCTGCGTGTCTGTTCTACATGGCCAGCGGGGGTTTGGTCCGGGGGTGAAAAGTGTTCCCCTTCTTCTTGGTTTTGGTGCGTTCTTCGCTCTCGGAATTTCCAGTAGTTGTATTGGGTGCCTTCCGACGGTCGGAATGATTGGGCGCAACTGATACACTTATTACAATAGAGCTGCGAACAGAGGCTCCACCGGACCCTGTATAGTCCTCTCCCACTACAAAATAAAGCACTTCATGGCTCTAGTTGAGGACTTTTGTCTTCGCTTCTCTTATCCCTCGTCCTTAGGTTCTCTAGTAGGGTTCGTTCGGCTCTCGCCTCCCTTCCCTCCGGTGTCTTGCTGATACAAGTATCCTCCATACTTTTTGTCCGCCGCCTATAGAAATCCCTATTTTGCCGGCCAGTACCCTTGCCTCTTCTAGTGCGAATTGGTCGTTAGGCGCTAAAGGGTTTGAGACTCCCTTAAGTCTTTGGTTCATCCTGACTAGCTCGGTAATTCGGTATGATTCAGCCTGACTAGTTCGGAAATTTGGTACGGGGAGACCCCTTTTCTTGGGTATACGGGTATAGTCTGGTTCTTGATATTGTCTCTACAGACTTATCTATGCGCTACATTGGGAAGAAAATTTATCTTCATGCTATTCCCCACCTGTGACATACAGGGGGGTTCATTGGGTCGGAGTTAATTCCTCCGGGCACAGACTATAAGGTGCCTAGAAGGTTGAGGGTATATCAATAAGGTAGTCTTTTGTTTGTTTCACTTTACTGGATGGATATATTGTCTCGAGTTTAAACATACAGAAACACTTCCGAGGTGTGGTACTCTATTTAACTAACTTGGATTAACTGTGGGCGACATCGTGGAGTTGGGGGGGGGGGCTTCTTTGGTCGACGACTTGATACTTAACTCTGCTGGTAGTGCTGGTATTTTGTCGGCTGTAGATGAGATCCGGCGATGTGGGTGGCCTTTGCAAAGGCCCGCGTTTGGTGCTCTCTCCCCTGGACTGCTGCTCTGGGTTCGTTCCGACATCCTCTCGCGATTTCCCGACGCAACTGCTTCTCTAGGCACAGTGATAATGAACTGTCGCTTTCTTATCACGTAAATTGGCTTATATGACCTCCAGCCTCCCTCCCTATGTGTTGGCACGAGTCTCTCATGTTCGGGGAGAGGAGGAGGTGGTTACCTGCAGTACAAAGCCCTTCTACTACGTGCCATGGTTCGTGAAGGTTGGGTGGGGCTAATTGGTGACCTGCCCCTTGAACTTACCCAGTCAGTTTATTCTTCTGTGTTTTGGCTAAAAGGGTGGTAGGAGTGAGGGATTTCGTGGCCCCACTTTCAATTGGTCAGCTGTTTTCTCGGGCAATAAGCTAGAGGTGCTCTTGCTGGGCTCTGCAATTTCTCCCGCTTTACTACGTGTTTATGTAGCACCTTCCAGGTGCTTCGGCGATATGCCAGCTCTTACTCGGCACAACCTTGACACATTTATCTGCGATCCGTTCTGGCTGTCCACAAGCCTCGTGATACGTGTCAACTGGTAGGCACTCGCGAAGGGGGTTAGTGAGGCTTCTGCTCCCAATATGCGTTAGACGTCAAACTTATATGTAAAAATATATTGAATGTTTACATTGTCAAGATTATAAGTTCTTACACGTATTTAACTGTTATGAATCTCTACTTCTTCGCGGTATTTGTACCTACCGTAAAATTTATTGGTAATTGCTAAAAACAGGTGCGGGGCGTTTCATAAAACCTGAAAAAATGCCAAACACATTGTATTTATAGACAGTAGTGATAATACTATATCATCAATGCATAATAGCGGTTATATGTGTCTTTTTCTCATAAGAAAAACACTTACCCAATAATACTTTGACGCCTCTAAAAACCCTAACCAGGATAAAATCATTAATATATGTTCATAAACAGTCAAACAAATACACACAAATCTACACCGAAGAGCCAAAAAAACTGGTATTCCTGCCTAATATCGTGCAGCCCCCCACCACCCCGAGCACGCAGAAAAGCGGCAAGACGATGTGGCATGGACTCGACTAATGTCTGAAAGTATGCAGGAGGCAATTCACACCATGACTCCTCCAGGGCAGTCCACAAATCCAATCTGCACCAATTTGAGAAAGGGTTGCATGTCTGTCATGTTTAATGATTCTCGCCAGTCTTCATTTGTCACGTTTGTTCACGATATTTTTCTGGCCACAGCGATGTCGAAGATGTGATGTTTTACCCGATTCCCGATATTCACAGTACACTCGTGAAATGGTCATATGCAAACATCCAAATGTTATCGCTACCTCGGAGATGCTATGTCCCATGTCTCGTGCGCTGACTATAACACCACATTCAAACTCACTTAAATCATGATAACCTGCCATTGTAGCATCAGTAATCGATCTATCTGCCGACCGCATCGTGTTACTCTGATTGGTTCCATACCTCTGTTATTTGCATACGCACACCTAAACCAGTTTTTATGGCTCTTCAGTGTATAGTAGTACATAATAAATATTGAGATAATTTTCTAGGTAAGACATAATACATACATGGTTAATATACTGAAAATGAAGTAATTATATTATTCTATAATCATGGTCAATATGCTGCAATTAATGTTGGTGACTTCGCTTGCATGTATAGATATCGTACAAGCAACAAGATATCTCCATTTAAGATAAAAAAAATTCTCTAATCCATTACTGTCACAGGGCGTTTTAAAATGTAAATGTTCAATGAGGATGTACATTGGCATAAAATTGTTTCAAAATTTTTACATGAACTGATATGGCTCGAACTGCAGGTGCGACAATGTGGGATTTTATATGTGATTGTATTTGTGTCAGAAAATACTAGAAGTGTGTATATTTGCATGGTAGTAACACACATTTATGACGTTGCTGTGCTGTTTGAAATAGACATGGTTTTTCGTTTTTAGCTTTAAATCATTGTCGCTAACTCGTTAGAATGTGGGACCTTAAGGCAGAACTATCAATGTGTGTTCAAAAACAGTTTTTCTCTCCCAGTGTGCACCTGAGCTTTCGCTAGTCTACCTGTCCATTAACGTATGAGTCACCTGAGGGGATCCACGGCAATTTTAGTTTTACATATAGTGGAAAAACACAACATGCAAAATCAAAGCAAGATGGCACTGTCATACTAATCTCAGGGGATAATATCTTGTGCAAGGCAGATCTCATACAAAACCAGGAGTTAGAGGATGTCCTTCTTTCAAGAGATTCTGTTAATAATTCTCTGCTGCTGTGACCACCTGTACCTACATAAATCGGGGAGATATTAGAGCAGAGAATTTAGTTGTGCGAAGATTGATCTGGCAATAAAAAAATTATTCATTGTTAATAATTCTTGAAAAGTTGGTTTTGGAAATAGAGTTCTGATAGTGTTGTAAAATTGTTAAATGAATATAATACTTTGGCTATTGAAATTATTAACCACTATTTTAAAACAGCGTGTGTATAATTATTACAATTATAGATAACTAAACCCTGAAGTGATCAACTTCTCTAATGCAAAGAGTTATTTTGCTACAATTTTGATCTGTCGACTAGTTTCTCATGGAATTTTCCTGGTATTCTCACATGGGATTTCTCAAGTGAGGCCTTGTACAAAATTAGTTTGTATAATGGAAAAGCAACTTAAGATAATTTTTCAAAAGTTATTCTTTTTCCATGAACACCTTATACTTAACCTTCAAAAATGCTCAAAATTGCACTCAGTTTGTAATTAATCAGAACAACTTCAAATAAGATCATGGGAGTGTGCATGTGCATACACAAACATGCACACACATGCATATGCGTGTGCACACGCACACACACATACACTCTCTCGTCTTCTATCTCATATAATACCTCAATTTTCCATTTATCACTTTCTGTTCCAAAATTGCTCCAGTTAGTTCACATACACTGTTAATAACAAATTTTCTGTTTATTTGAACATTCTGACGCGTGGTGATGTTGATTTTAGATCTTAAACCAGCCTTGAAGCATTACTGTTTGTTGGTTAGGTAAATACATTCGCTATTGGAGATTATGGCTGAATTTCTATTTATGTAAAATTTTAAGTTGATATTTATTAATAGATGGCTTGACTGGTGGCATAAGCGCATGTTGCATGCTGGGAGAATCAGCTGATTTTCATAAACATTATATTTCCTGCCGTATGTTACCGAGTTTTAACATGCCCGTAACACCATTTATGACTAAAAATGGAATGTATGTACGTTTGTTTCACAAGAAATAGAGATGTAACAAACGACTGTGAAAATAATGTGTGGATTACATACATTTAATAGAATTAACCCAAGCAAATACTTTATAAATACGACAAATCCGTTAGCTCACATCTGCAAACCAGCGCATTTATATTGTTAACATGTGCGTTAAAAGTTTTGTTCTTGTGAAATAGTTAAAAGATCTGAAATTTTCAAATGCTGTTTTGAATAATTTTTTTCCTAAGAAAAACAAACAACTATATTATTAATTGCTTTATCATAGAATTATCACCGCGTCCGTCATGAACAGTGCTCCTGTCTTTATACGGACAATCATTTGTTTAGAAATGTTTTACTGTTTGCTGCTAATCATAAGCAAAATTATTTTTTGTATTGCCGTATTAGAAACTAGAACGAAAATATTCACTTTAATATCAAGGTGATAATCCTCACTTGTGAAAATAGCTTTGCTTACAGGACTTAAACATCATTGTTACACAGTTTTGTCCTTATAAAACTTTAATTTCTTATACGAAAATCAAATTAANCTGCTAATCATAAGCAAAATTATTTTTTGTATTGCCGTATTAGAAACTAGAACGAAAATATTCACTTTAATATCAATGTGATAATCCTCACTTGTGAAAATAGCTTTGCTTACAGGACTTAAACATCATTGTTACACAGTTTTGTCCTTATAAAACTTTAATTTCTTATACGAAAATCAAATTTACTTATTATAGTCCATTCACTGGAACTGATTACATTGTTTCCTTTTCCTACAAGTAATGGTAAAATATGGAAAATAGCACTTTCAGATTCTTCCTAAAGAAAGGGACAAAATTGCTTTCAGCAAGCAAATCACTTTCACAACACAATATTATACATAAGTATTAAACAGCCGCATAAATTAGTCTCAACAGCTACAATCGCGCATAGTAATAGTAAAAAGCAGAGTACAACTCGGACCTTCGTTATCGCTATAAATGTGTAAACAATTCTAACCAATTAGAAGCTGAAATTGCAGTACTTCAATGTAAAGTGAGAAACTATTTTTAAGAGCATGTATTGACTAAGTTTTCATATTCAACATTTATCATTTGCTGTGTAATTAATAAATAACTCATGAAAGCCAACATAAGTAGTATAGTTGTCGATGTTCTGTTGCATGATTCATGAGTAGGATTCAGGATTCGTCCTCCATCTTAGATCCACCATCTTGTGTGTCCTTGACCTAAACCTATCTCAATCATCTTGTTGCGGTTGCCATATTGTTTTCGTCCAATATCATGTTTCCCAATTACTCACCTTCTTCCGCCATCTTGGATGTAGTCTGCTGTAGTTCTCTCGCTATCCGCTATAGTGCACCACTGATCCCTGTAATGATGTTTGTTGCTGCTGGAGTGTGCCACCATCGTCCACCATCTTGATTCAACTAGTCCTTCATTCAACTGCCACCTGCTACGGGTGCTGATGTCCCTCTCACTCGACCGCCATGTTTGTTCTGGAGTTGAGTGCTAGGGGCGCAGCTATTCAATTTTCGCAGAGCACAAAATATCGTCTGGAGTAGGGCGGGATCGAACTACCGGATATTGGGTAGCCAACTTGGTAGATGCCTTAGACCACTCGACCACCGTTACTGACAGGGAAGCAATGTTTTAAATGTGGTTTATCCATTGCAACAGTGCTCACCACCACTCACTCACATAAATGTAATTAAATAACAAATATTAAAAACTTAAACTTAAATAACTTAGTAACATATTATTAATTTAAGCTCTCACTACAACCCTAACCAACCCCTCCCCCCATAAACATAACACACTAAAAATATAACATAGTAAATAATTGAAAAAAATAAATTAAAAAATCTAAGAACATATAATGTAACACCACCCTACACCCTGCAACCTGAACCGACCAACAAGCTCGCTCCTTAACACCATCAACCCCTTACCACCCTGCAAATAAATCTTTCGTATTTTGTAACAAAAATTATCCCTCCACCCATTGTATCTGCTCAGTGTCCCTTAAATTACAACTTTAACACATATACTATTTCCAGTATTGGACATTGTATAGTGTTTAAACTCATGTTTCAACCATCAGCCGCCCAAAATAACTGGCAAGAATGCTATCGACCTATGCCGAATGGCGGCGATACTCCCGTTAAAATACGTATTTTGCAATATTAAATTTTTTATTTCATTTTCAACATTACAAGTTTTTTATTTAAAATTTTTATATAAATGCTGTTTTATTAAATAAATACGACACAACATTACAAAAACTAATTTTATTTGGTAATGTACAACATGAGGAAACACATAAGCCCTTGAATAATAGTCTTGATATGTCTCCCTCTTCCTAGGCGAGTACACCTCTCAATATCCGCTTCAGCGACACAGGAATTGTAGCAGGCAGCAAAACCCCACCACTTGATGTAAGCCCTTCTGTTACGTCGTTTCAGCACCTTCTCGACCAAATACACATCTGGAAACTTTGTAGGCTGGATCTTGTCGGTGTAGAAACCGCAATGGATGGAAACATTGTTTAGATCTTTGATATAGTAGGTCTAAGGAGCATTATTGCGTATAGTTCGTACACGAAAGAGCTCGAAGCTCCAATTCGCTGTAAAACTTTCCTCGAAGATGCCTGTCTGTTTTGAGATGATCACCAGGTCACCGATTTTGGCTTTAGGCTTGTGTGAGTCCTTCCTCTTCGGAACGGCATACGCGGTCCGAACAAGGGAGTCGTCTTTGACGTCTTCGGGCTTCATGCGAGTGGTACAGATAATGGTAGAATTATACTTACGAACGAGTTTCAGCAGTAGATCAAGCCACTTGTCGCTTTCTGCCTAATTATTCACGACCGACTCGCATAGTACAATTGTCGAGATAAAGTCGTCAAGATACCTAAGTGATTGCCACAGAGGATACAAACAGGATGGGCCATATGCGATATCTGTTTAGAAGACTTCGAGCATAGGCAGCAACAAGATGAACTGTAAACTACAAGGCTTCCAGTGCAAGAACATCAATTTAATCAAGGAGATTGCTGTCTCATACGATGACGATGGTAAAATGTGCATGCTTTTATTCCGCCCCCTCCCCCTTATTCGTGGAAACTTTTGGACGAGAAAAGCAAGAAGACGAACGACTGGCTGACCAAGTACCACTACCGACTGTAGTGGCATGAAGGCAAGAATCCGTACCAGCAAGTTGTAAAATTGCTGCGCGACTGTCTGATGCAGTATCCACGAGGACCGATTTATGTGGCGGCATCCGAATAGAAACATGGCTGAACGACATGTGCAAAAACGAAGTTGAAATCATCGACGTGCATTTCGAGTATGGGTGTCCTTCGCTGCGCAAGCTGATGAAACGTTTCGACGACCAGCAGTGACACGTCTGCGACAGGTCAGAACCTGTCTGTACATGCACGCGGAGGAATGCACAGCTGCTCCGCAAATGGTATGCCTCGTCTTTGGACCATGAATCGGCCACCTAAGACTAGATAAGAAGTCACACTGACGTTGGTTCTAAAGAACTTTTTTTTCTCAAACATGAGCTATGGATGAATATTTTTTTGTGTTAAGGCATTTATGTATTTATCTGCAAAATAAATTAAGTGTGTATAAAATCATTTGATATATTTGTTACCCTTACTCATTAGGCTTAAAGAAATATTATATAATTTATGGGTAATACTGAATGAAGGTTGAAATCGCACAGCTGGACCTGGCAATGCACACATGCCTTCAGGTTGAAACAGGCAGTGTGTAAGATATTAGTGAAAAAAAGGGGGGATAGAGATGCAGAGGGAAGAAGAGAAGGGCGGGAGGAGGCTGTCGATGTAAATAATGGCTCCCTGTGGAGGATCAGCACTTCGTCGACATAAGTGTGGAGGTACGGATTATCACATCTAGCTTTATCAGTCGACATCATATTCAGCATTCATAATATCATCGTACATTCCAGCTTCAAAAGGCTTGCTGATGCCAGTTTCCATGATGATAAGGATCTGTAATACAAGCAAAGTCCTTTAGTTGGGTTATATTACTGAATCACTATTTTTAAAATGTGTGATTGTTTCAGATAATTTGAAGGCGTGAGTTGATGCCTCCTTCAAATCTAAAGTTGGTACCATTATTAAATATACAATATAACTTTTGTTTACGTATAGTGATTTTATGAAATTCATAATGATAATATTTGTGTTCATTTGTATTATTCTCACCACTGCTCTTATGCCAAATGTGACATCAGAAATGTATTCCTCAGTGTTGTTAGTTATATTTGTTAAACTTCCGAAGTTGTTGAAATATTATTCTTCATACAGACGTATTTTGTCTGGTTTACAACATTATCATACTGCTTCTGTTTTACGAAATGGCCTGTTAGCCTACGACATAATGATTATTATTTTATGCTTACACTCACGCTCCCATTATATAACTGGAACACCTTATTGAGAAAACTAGGCAAAATAAAATTAGCAGTTACACTTTTAATAATTCGTGTAGGTTTGAGTAAATATTCCCATGTGATAATTGGGATAACTGTAATTACAGGAGTAAGGTATAATTATAAATACTTAAAAAATTCTTATTAAATTACATTGAAATTTTTTTTCTTGGCCTACTATATGTTATTAAAAACAGAAATCAGAGCAGTGCAGTGCTTCAATTTAAACCAACTCTAAAATATTGTTATGAAATACAATGCAAGCATATAAGAATATAAAAATCTACTTTTCTAAATGAAATGCAAGAAATAAAGATATTTTTGCGGTTAGTTATCAATTTTACAAATATGCCAGCTACAAAATTTTGAAGCAAGCATTGTAAAAGTCATATTAAATATTTTGACAGTAGTTTTTAACACTTAAAACATAGTGCGAATAATTTTACAATTAATTCGTAGCACATTCTACAATCGAATTGGTTTGGCGGTTGATAGTTGCTAGCATACAGCAAACAGTTAGCACATGTTNTTCGTAGCACATTCTACAATCGAATTGGTTTGGCGGTTGATAGTTGCTAGCATACAGCAAACAGTTAGCACATGTTTGCAGTTTATACACTGAAGCGACAAAAGTAATGGGATACCTCCTAATATCGTGTCGAACCTCCTTTTGCCCGGCGAAGTGCAGCAACACGACGTGGCATGGACTCAACAAGTCGTTGGAAGACCTCGGCAGAAATATTGAGCCATGCTGCCTCTATAGACGTCCATAATTGCGAAAGTGTTGCCGATGCAGTAGTTTGTACACGAACTGACTTCTCGATTATGTACCATTAATGTTTNTCCATAATTGCGAAAGTGTTGCCGATGCAGTAGTTTGTACACGAACTGACTTCTCGATTATGTACCATTAATGTTTCCATAGGATTCATGTTGGGCGATCTTGGTGGCACAATAATTCGCTGGAATTGTCCACATAGTTCTTCAAACCAANTTCCATAGGATTCATGTTGGGCGATCTTGGTGGCACAATAATTCGCTGGAATTGTCCACATAGTTCTTCAAACCAATCACGAACAGTTATGGCCCGGTGACATAGCGCATTGTAATACATAAAAATTCCACCGTTATTTGGGAAAATGAAGTCCATTAATGGCTGCATGTGGTCTCCAAGTAGTTGAACATAACCCTTTAATGTCAATGATCGGTTCAGTTGGAAAAAGAGGACCCAGTCTATTCCATGTATAAACAGCCCACACCATTATGGAGCCACCACCAGCTTGCACAGTTCCTTGTTGACATCTTGGGTCCATGGATTCGTGGGTTCTGCGCCACACTCGAACCCTAACATCAGCTCTTACCAACTGAAATCGGGACTCATCTGACCAAGCCACGGTTTTCCAGTCGTCTGGGGTCCAACCGATATGGTCACGAGCCAAGGAGAGGCGCTGCAGGCGATGTCGTGCTGCTAGTAAAGGCACTCGAGTCAGTCTTCTGCTGGCATAGCCCAGTACAGCCATAGTTCACCGCACTGTCCTAACGGACACGTCCATCGTACGTCCCACATTTATTCCTGCGGTTATTTCACGCAGTGTTGCTTGTCTGTTAACACTGGCCATTCTGCACACACCTCGTTGGTCTCGGTCATTAAGTGCACCCGGTTGGCCACTGCGTTGTCCATGGTGGGTGGTTATGCCTGACATTAGGTTTTCTCGGCATACTCTTGACACTGTGGATCTCGGAATGTTGAATTCCCTAACCATTTCCGAAATGGAATGTCACATGCGTCTAGCTCCAACTACCATTCCGCGTTAGTAGTCTGTTAATTTCCATCGTGCGGCCATAATCACGTCAGAAACCTTTTCATATGAATCACTTGACATCAAATGAAAGCCCAACCAATGCACTGCTAATTTATACATTTTGTACGCGATACTACTTTCATCTGTATATTTGCATATTGCTATCCCATGACTTTTGTCACCTCAGTGTAATGCTGTAGTCCTGATAACTGTCACACAATATACAGTGAAGAGCCAAAAAAAAAGTGGTATACCAACCTTATATCGTGTAGGGCCCCCGCGATCACGCAGAAGTCCCGCAAGACGACGTGACATGGTCTCGACTCACGTCTGAAGGTATGCAGGAGGCATTGAAATCTGCGCCAAATTGAGAAAGGGTTGAACGTCTGTCATGTTCAATGATTCTCTTCAGTCGTCGTTTGTCCCGTTCGTTCACGATCTTTTTTCGGCCGCAGCGATGTCGAAGATTTCATGTTTTACCGGATTCCCGATATTTACAGTACACTCGTGAAATGGTCGTACGCAAAAATCTAAATGTTATCGCTACCTCGGAGATGCTATGTCCCATCTCTCGTGTGCCGACTATAACACCACGTTCAAACTCACTTAAATCTTGATAACCTGCCATTGTAGCAGCAGTAACCGATCTACCAACTTTGCCAGACGCTTGTTGTCTTATATTGGCGCTACCAACCGCATCGCGTTACTTTGATTGGTTCCATACCTCTGTTATGTGCATATGGACACATATAACAGTGGTTTTGGCTCTTCAGTGTATGCACAATGTAAAGGTGGGTACCAAATACTTATAACACTTTATAAACAGCTTTCCATTTGCATATGCTTCCCCATTGCTTGGATGCGTTCATTTATTGGCAATTTATTGACTGATATTATTTTACGTTCAAAACTGGTTAAAATTATTCAATATAATACTGTTGCTGCTGGTGAATACAGTATTAAATAGTTTAATAATATAAAGCCTGTCATTTTATGGAAATAAGCAGGATTGTATTAATTAGGTAACAGTGTATCTACCTGGTATGAGGGGTTACAATATTTCAACGGCTAGAGTGCTTGCTTCTAAACAGTGCTAGTGTCCATGCAGAATATACAGTCTAGAATCTTCAACTTTACACAAGAAAGTTGTTAATAAGTTTACTTAATGTTGCACCTGTTCTATACACCCAAAAACAGATTGGTCTCTAAAATATTTTCTACTGCATAAGTTTAAGCTTAAATTTTTCACTCCTTTTTAAACTTTGTACAGTATACAGTTCCATAAAGGGTATGTGTAACAAATTTTGTGTGAAATTGTGTGAATACCATATTCACGAAGACGAGGATTTTGACAGTAAACGTATCGAAACGAGAAGTTACTGATAACTAATGAGCCTACTTTCCACTACATGGGTGCAATTACATTTTAGTACAGTTCTTGAAAGCTTAGATGATAGGTAGGCATTGACGTCTTATTGACAGCAAAATCATTAGAGATAAAATCAGAAACATGTGAAACAGTAGAAATATAATTTAAATATACGAGTGACTTACCCGGGATTGGAATTAAGAAAAACTTGTAAAATTAAGCTAGCTTGGTATTCGGAGCATAAACATCTGATGTAATCGGTCTAATGTTTTCAATGATAGGGTTCACTAACCTGAAAAATTTACTCGGCTATTATTTGGATAATTAGAGTATGAGCCAATAAAAGCATAAGTTTACATGGCCTACCATAATGCTACTCGTGTGAAAAATGTGATGGTAATCGGTTGATTGTTCTCTCCAATATATGGCATGAAATCTTATTTTAAATTGGGCTATCTTACAATTTGCTTAAAAAGAGACCCAGTACACGATGTTTGTAATAGATTATGTCAACATGAAAAGTTTGTTTGAAATGTATATATTGTTAAATATATATGCCAAATATATGAAAATATTTATATGGTCGCCATTTTATTGATCATTGCCTGAACACATTTTAATCATGTACATATACTTGACCTTTTGAAGTTTTGCCAATTTTGTGGGAATTAGTCCAATTATTCCGTAAATATGACAAAATATTAATTTTATTCACCTGACACTACTTTTAAAAAATCAGGCAAAGGAGGTTCTCTGTATAAATATCGGTTTATCGGTCCTCGAGATATGGCATAAAAACTCCATGGTTCATATAACGATCTTTCTAAATGGTGGGCAAAAAGTTTATATATAAGCACATTTGATTATTGTCATAGATAAAATATACAAAGTTAAATTGAAAATTGTTACCTTGTTTCGTCGATATAGAACACTAAGTTAAATGTTTGCATATGCACAGAAAATATGAGACTTACTTACTTAAAACATATAACTGAACATAGCCTTCCACAGTACAACTTCTGGGCCAAATTTGAAAGAAATAGGTTGATTGTTTTCCAAAATATGGCATAAGAACTTTAATATTTCATGGGGGGTGGGGGGTATCTTACAAAATGGCTTAGATAAGAGGCTTTGCGTAGACAAATTTTAAGGATACAAGAGATTCTGTCGGCAGAGAAAGATAAATTGGAATTAGTTTTACAGTTTCTTTGGTTAAAAATTCGGAGTTAAAATATATATATGGCCGCCATTTTGAAAATATGTTTATGTGAGGAAGTTAAAATTTTATCAGTTTACATAGCCTCCCACAGTGCCAATTGTTGGCCAAATTCATATAAATTGTTGGTTTTTACGAATATGGCATAATTTTAATTGGTCATGTAATACTTTTTACAAAATTGCGGGAAAAAGAGATATTGTGTGTACACATTTGATTGTTGATATATATACGGTCATCATACAAAGTTTCCTTAGAATGAATTACATCGTTTCGACGATATAGCATACAATACTAAAATAGCTATATGGCTGCCATTTAGAAAACAAATGTCTGACATACCTAAAACACATAAGTAAACGTTTCCTACTGCTGTACGATTTGTTTGCTATATATTATAAGAATCAGGAAGTTGTTTCCAGAGATATGACATAATAACTTTATTTGTTCTTGTGGCACTATCTTACAAAATGGAGGACAAAATATATTCTGTGAGGTCATATTTGTTGTTTGTTATATATATTCCCAGCATACGAAGTTAAGTTGAAATTGATAAAATGTTTCCGATGATATAGCATACTATGCTAATGAAACTAGATGACCACTATATTTCAAATAAGTAGCTGACACACTTGAAACATATTGGAGCATACGAATTGCGGCAGTACTACTTCATTGGTAATCTTGGTAGGAATTTGTCAATTGTTTTCTGATAAATTACACATAAACTAAGGTAATTCATGTAGTGCTATCTTGCAAAATGATGGACAAAATTGTTCTTTTTTAGCTTATTTGACGCTTTTAATAGACACTGTGAGCGTACAAAATTTGGTTGAAATTTGTCTAATTGTATCGTAGTTATATCAAATAAACCTAAAATGTTCATATTGTCACCATTTTGAAAATAAGCGCCTTAAAAGTTTAATTACTCATATTAGCAAGATCTAACATTATATTTATCGTGTGCCAAATTTGGCGAAAATTTGTATAGTAGTTTACGAGATATGATGGAAAATATTTATTTTTCATGTGACCACTAGCTTCCAAAACGGCAGGCAAATGTGGTTGTTTTTGGCTTATGTAATGCTTGTCGAAGATACTCTCAGCATAAAAAATTTGGTTGAAATTTGTCAAATGGTATGTTAGTTATAACAAATAAACATAAAATATATGTGTGACTGCCATTTTGAAAATAAGTGACTAATAAAATCTTATAACTGACATTTATCTGGCCAATAAGTTTATTACCTATGTGATTAATTTGGCGAAAATAGGTTAAGTAGTTTCTGGAATATAATGTGACAGCTTTATATTTTCATGTGGTGGTACTTTCCAAAATGGCGGACCCACAACCAAATTAATTTCTGAATTTAATGGTTATAACTTGCGCTGTCAGCATACAAATTTGGTTAAAATCGGTTGAATAGTTTCTGAGATATGACATAACATCTTAAATTTCAAAATGACCACCATTTTGAAAATAAGTACCTTGCATAGTATAAAACTATAAAAGTCAGGTCTCCTATAAAAACAAAATTTTTACTGGGTTTCATAAAATTCGGTTTTCACATTCAAATATTTTGGGCGACAAACAGACATACACGGATACACACAAACACATATGCACACATAAACACATGCATACACACAGTAAGACACACAGACAGAAGAGTAATCTGATATGCTTTTCTTTCCTTCAGAAAATAGTGTTACGACTTCTGAAAAGTGAGTGGGCTAAACCAGGTTCTAAATGGATGGAAAAGGTAATTAAATAAAAGAGTAAATTTAATTTTCTAATTTTATTTACAATCACTACAAACAAAATTCTCTCGGCCAAAATTCTGACAGCAAATTTATATCACTTGCTGTTAACAATTAATGATTTCTATTAATAAAATTTGTAATTACCTCAAAATATTTAATGAAATTAAATAATTAAAAATTTGTCTCAACAGACAGTGTATAAAAATTTTATTCAATTATTTTATAATATATATGCTTATTTTTGGCACTTCCCATCTTTATAATAAAATACGTATTATATGTTAATTCGGTCCCAACTCAATTCAGTCTAGATCCCACCAGTCCGCGATGTTTTAGATTTCTCCGAGCACCCTCACACACAGTAGCCTTCAATCGTTGGGTTTCAAGCCCTCTTGTCCAATCACACCAAGAACACCTCATCCACCATCGTCTCGCAATCTCCCATCGTCGTTCGTAACTCTCCGCAGTTGACTCCGCTTCCGCACTCAGCCAGATGGCCTCCTCTAGTCTGCCCGCCGTTGGACCGCTGCAATATCTATTGGGTCGTAGGCCATAGCCCAAAATTTTTTCTAAATCCCATGTTGCTCCGTGGATCCTAATTACCAAAATATTCTTGTGCATCATCTACATTTGTCGGCTTCTCCAGCAGGTGGGAGTAGGGGCTGTGACGCCAGCCAGGTGCAGGTCAGCGCGACCGGGCAGACCACCTGAGAGGAAAATGAGGCTCGACGGGGATCAGCCCTTCCACAGCACCGGCCTGCGCATAAGGGGAACTTCGTGCGCGACGCGAGAGGTCATGCACGTCGTATCACTGTCACCTCCTTAAGTCTGTTACTCCCGATCAGACTCTCTAACACTTAGACCTTCCCACAGCGCCAGTCGGTCGACGTGGATAACCTTAGGCTTTGCTCTAGAGCCCTGTTGACAAATCCAGTAGACCACATCATTTATCTTTTTCAAGATCCCGTACAGACATTCCCAAAATTTCTGTAGCTTTGGGAAACATCCCTTCTTCTTTTAATGGTTGTACAACAACACCCGCTGTCCTTAAAAGGTCTCCTCAACCTGTTTTCGGCCATACAGTGTTTTCATTATGTCACTATAATATTTTAGGGTGCCTCCGGCCAAACCCATGAATGTTGGTTAAACTCGATGTAGTTTAATGGCATATTCTGTGCTGGATGCTTCTTCTTCTGTTGGACATCTGAACAGCAGGTCACCAGTGAAGCGGTGCTCTCTCCCAAACAGCATCTTTGAAGGTATAATACCTGTAGACTCGTAGACAACCGAACGATATACCAGGAGAAATAACGGTACCATCGAGTTCCAATATTTCTAGTTGTCTTCTACGAAGATCGCCAGATAATGTTCCAGGGTACGATTTATCCTCTCGACGATCCCATCCATTTGAAGGTGTGATGCTCCTGTGCGAGTTTTCTTCATTCCTTAAATCCATGTTACCTCTTGGAAAAGAGGTGCTTCAAATTTCGTCCTTAAACAGAATGAAGCTCAAATGGCACTCAATTACTGGAGAAAACATGTTCCACAAGAGCATCAGCTACTGTACCAGCCTTTTGTTTTGTCACTGTTATGACTTCGGGCAACTTTGTGAAATAATCATGTGCAACCAGAAGGTATAGTCTCTCCCCGTAGTGACTACCTGCTGCTGAACTGTGCATTTCTCTAAACACTTCATGAATTCAGCACTCTTGTAGGACTAATTGTATAAGACTTTGTATCCCGTTATTACTTTCCCAGTTCCTGCAGAGCACACTATTCTTTAGAACAAGAGAATTCCCCTGTGCCCAGTATGCCTTGACTGTCATGCCTAGGCTGGATATCTCCTCCCATCTTGGTCGACCCCCAGCTTCTTTCCACTCACATACTGGCTGCAAGGTGTGGTCACGTAGCTGAATATTCCTTATGTCCTTACCGTATAATGTTGGTGGCCCAATCGCAAAATACAGGGCACTGAATTCTGGTTCTAATTGCTTTCCACGATACACCACTCTTTTCCTCCTGGTATTTACAATGATGACAGAGTAGTTCTCATAGTACCCTTTAAAGTGCATCTGCACTGCTGTGAAAGCTTCCATACCTGTGATGAATTATAAAGTCATATTATTGTAGTTGCTGTATCAACTGAACTATTTCACCTTATGGGATCTTGAAATTCAGTAGCCGGTGTAATGAAGCATAATAAGATCATAGGATGAAATGTCTACCATAAATATATGGGTGAAAATGTGAAATTGCCTTCAACACTGCCAAAAGCTCCCTGCGTATCACACTATAATTCCTCTCAGGTTTGTGTAGCACCTTACTAAAGTATTCCAATGGCCTTCCCTTTCCATCCTGAAACTGAGATAACACAGGCCCGATATCTACATCACTAACATCAGTATCCATAATCAATTTACCCTCACTACAAGGGAAGCACAGTAGTGTGGGAGACTTTAGAATTTATTTTAGTCTATTGAAATCAATTTCGCACTTATGGTCCAATACAATTTTCTTTTTGCCTCAGTCAATTCATGCAGAGGCTTGGCGTTCGTGGCGAACCCCAGCAGAATTCCACAGTAGTAGCACATAAGGCCAGGAAACTTCACATTTCTTTTTTTTTCATTGGGTAGAGGCCAATCTCTTGTTGTCNCTTTTTTTTTCATTGGGTAGAGGCCAATCTCTTGTTGTCCCTGTCTTCTCAGGGTCCGTTTCAATCGCATGGGTCGTCACAACATGACCCAAGATATTAATTTTATTTTCAAAATGGTGGGATTTCTTAGGAACAAATTTCAGTACGGCTGCAATGACTTTCTGAAACACAAAATCTAGGCATGTAAGGTGTTCTTCAAATGTTCTTCCCGTGAACACCATGTCGTTTAGGTACTCCTAGCAAAGGTCTTAGGACAGAAATTTCTCCANTCTTCAAATGTTCTTCCCGTGAACACCATGTCGTTTAGGTACTCCTAGCAAAGGTCTTAGGACAGAAATTTCTCCATCAGTAGTTCAAAGGGGGCAGGGTCATTGCATAGTCCAAAGGGCATAAACTTGAATTGCCCGACTCCTTTCCATTGGGTACAAAATGCAGTCTTTTATTTGTCTTCCAGAGCCACCTCGCACTGCCAATACCCGCACTTCATGTCTAAAGTAGAAAACCATCATGAACCTTCTAGGCAATTCAGTGTGTCATCTATCCTAGGGAGTGGGTAAGAATCTTTATTTGTGACATTATTAAGTTGGTGATAATCAACACCAAATATAATAGAAGCATCCTTATCTTTAACAAGCACTCAGAGAGAAGACCATGTACTGACAGACGGCTCTATCACATCTAACTCCTTCATCTCTTTCAGAATACTGTCGACCACCTAATGTGAAGATAGCAGTAGTCACCTTGGTGGCTGATTTATGGGCCTGGCATTCCGTGTGTTGATGTGGTGGCATGCAAAATTATTTCTGCCAAGGTAATTGGGCTCACAAGAGAAAGAACCTCTTTTTTCTGTATCAATTCTGAAACTCCCCTCTCCTGTCCGCACTCTCCCGCATGGAGGTTAGGCGACGCAGTCGGACACAGGAAAACCCATACGTGCCATGGAAATTAAGAGGGAGCACGGGATGATCCGCTTGGCCCATCCAGGGGTACTCCCTGGAGTTCGGATCAGACGAGGTTGGACTCGTGCTGGCAGTGGTTGACTCCGCATGCTGGAGAAGGCTCGGAGAGATTCCCCCTCTTGCTAAAAGAGCCGGACGTTGAACAGGATTGTTCCGGGGGCGTGCCCGAGATCACGTCAGGGGCGTGGGTAGTGCTCCGGCTATACCACACGCTTGGTAATCTGAGTGCTAGAATCTCAGGCCTTGTGGTAGGACATGCTCTGTGCGATCTGCAATATCAGATCGGGGCTCTGCCTGGTGCGGCCTGTGTACAGGTCGGGGCAAACGGGTTTGGTCAATTCAGAAAGCGCTGGTCATGTCTGCGATGAGAGGGCGTGATCCCTCTTCCCCGCCTACTGGGAGGCCGGGGAGCGGTATGGCCTCGCGGCTAAGAGCGCCCCGTTAACAAACAAAAACCACGGCTCTGTCGTGTTTAACAGTAACCTGTCGCCAGCTGACATTTCCTTTTATTATTGTCAGCAGTTCCCTCAGAGCATCTGGTAGGGGATGTTCGGTTATTGTGGCACTGAAGTTTCTGGAACATTTGTAATTATCTCTGAGAACTGCTTGCAAACCCATATTGTTACCCCCTCCTCATCATGGATAGCATGGTCAGATAAATTCACCATTCTTACTGATAGAATGTACGATTTAAAAAAAATCTAAGTACTTGCTACAATGATACCATCTGGTAAAAGGCCTCCTTTATTGACTGGTTCGATTATGTCCAATCACTTGACAAATTTTCCCTGACATCTTCCTGGAATAACAATTTAACTAGAAACAGGGAGCATAGTAGACTGATTACACAGTATTGCACAGCTCATGGCGAAGGTAAATCTTGTCATGTTGACACTACGAACTCGGTATTATATACCTATACACCCCCAGTCTAGTATCGAAACAGTACCCCAGCATATGTAATACATCAACACCGAAAATGCTTTTGTTTTCTATTTTTGCTATGTAAAAATCATGCATTTTATCAAGGTTACCGAGCTGTAAGAGTACCCTTCTCTCGTCTCTGACTGGTGTGGCCTCGCCGGTTACTGTATTTAAATAACAGTGTTCCATTCTCTTATCGGATGATCGCTGGCAGGATGACCCGAGAATGCCCAGTCTTACCACCGATATAGTCAGGGCGACGATCATCTGACGAGATTCAACATCTTAGCTCCCCTCCTCCAATACAGCATCTTTGTCCTGTTTCATTGAACTTACCTGCAAAAACATTGCGGCCTTCCCTGCAGCAATCACCGATATTTACCCCTTAAGACCGGCGCTTACAAGTTTCGCGAAGACATTGCACTCTCACCTTCCCTGTGCTGCCTGCTCCGGGGTTGCTGCTGTTGTTGCTGCTGATGATAAAAGTTGGCTCTCTGGTGCCCCAGCTGCCAACACAGCAAACATTCAGGGTGTTTGGTGGGGATGGCATATCTCCAAAGCACGGACCCTGGAATCGATTTCCCCCATGGTCGTCCTCCTTTCTGGTTAGCACCACTGCCCATACTGAATTACTGGGCACCGATGCCTGCCTTGCAGACTACACCTCCAGTGCTAGAGCCAGGGCTTCCTGTATGTTATGAGGCTCATATAAACGTACAGCTTGCTGCACTTAGGTAACAGCGAAAGCGTCCACGAAGAAGCCGATTCCGATAACATCCCGAGTCTCCTCAAAGCACCCCTCCAGTGACTGGTGTGACGGCCTCACAAAGTCCTGCCACAGCTCCTGCAGTGGTTCCCCTGGTGGCTGGATGCGGCTTCGCAGTTGGACATGGTGGGCGTGTTGCAGGTATTGGTCGCCAAATCGCAGCTCCAATGCAGACACCAATGTGGAGTGTTGCAGTCGATGCAGTTCTGGCAGCGACTGCAGTATGCTCAATACACCTTTACCCAACCCTGGCTGAAGGCACTGCATGGCTTCTCCCTTGCTGCTTCAGGAATTCCTGCCATTCCATTTTTAGCGCGCTCACTTCCTGTTCCATCTTACTCTCGACAATGCCTTACCTCTCCTTCATGCTATCCATCCTCTCATTCTCACTGTACCTCGCACTGTCAATTTTATTGTCCACACAGTCTAATTTGTTGTTCACTTATTCGCTTACATCTTCTATATTTCGGTCTATATTTTCATTTACGCTCTTTATTTTTCTATTCGCATTTTTGTTTACACACTCTCTAACATTGTGTATTTTCTTATCTACCAGTTCACTAACAGTACTTACTTGGTTGTGTACAGATTAACTAACACTATTTATTTGGATATTTACAGATTCACTAACACTAATATTTAGGCTGTTTACATATTCGGTAACATTACTAATGTGGCTAATTATTTTTTCATTGCAACTTTCTATAACACTATTTATTTTACTATTTACATGTTCGTTAACATTTTCTACAACACTTGTAACTCGGCTACCCAGTCCTTCAATCCAAAAAAGAAGGGCTTCTATCTCCGCCGACATTTTCCCAGTTAGCATTTCTCAAATAAATGTCGATATATTTTCTCGAACTATTATTAAAAAAATTATGCTACCAATTAATATCCTACTGTGTTCTTATTTACAATTATAATTTTTTTTTAATAAAATGCCTCCATCCCACTTCTGACACCAGTGTTACAATTTCTGAAAAGTCAGTGGGGTAAACCAGGATCGTTAAGGGATGCAGGTATTAATTCAATCAAAGAGTTAATTATAAATTCTTTTTTTTATTTACAATAACTACAAACTAAATTAACATGGCACAAATTCTGACAATAAATTGGTATAATTTGATGTTTACAATTAATTACTTTAATCAATAGAATGTATAATAATCTCTAAAAAATTAAATAAGTTAAATTGTTAAAAATCAGTCCCAGTAGACACTGCATTAAAATCTTATTCAATTATTTATAAGTTATATGTTCATATTTGACATTTCCAATATTTACAATAAAATATGTATTGTATGTTCATTCAGTCCCACCTCAGTTCAGTCCATATCCGACCAGCCCGCAATGTTCAAGAGTTCTCTGAGCGACCTCACACACAGTAGCCTTCAATCGTCGGGTTTCACGCCCTCTTGTCCAATCATACCATGAACACCTCGTCCACCATCGTCTCGCAATCTCCTGTCGTTGTCCGTCCCACACTGCACTTGACTTCGCTCCCGCACTCAGCCAGATGGGCTCCGCCAGACTGTCGGCCGTTGGACCGCTGCAATATTTATAGGGTCTTGGGCCATCACCCAGAAATTTCTCTATATGCTGCGTTGCGCCGTGGGTCGTAATTCCCAGAATATTCTTGTGCATCCTCTACACTTGTCGGCTTCTCCAGCAGGGGGGAGAAGGGGCTGTGACGCCAGCCAGGAGCTGGGCGGCACAACTGTGAAGACCACCGTGGGTGGAGGGGTGAAAAAGATGAGACTCGAGTGGGGTCAGCCCTTCCACAGCGCTTGTATGAGAGTAACGGGAACTTCATGCGCGAGGCGAGATGTCATACGCTAAACAGTAGTCTAAAATAAAGGGGGTAGTCTCCAATTCGGGGTAGTCTTCATTGCGAGGCCATTTAGGCAAAATTACAGTACACGTGCGAAACTGCAAGTACGTTATTTTCGTGTGTGTAAAATGAATATTATTATCAGTGTATGATATTTTATTACAGTGAAGCACCAACTTAACGGACTCAATGTTAACGAACATTTTGTATAAAGAATTGTTTTGGTCCCCACAAACGCCAATGGAATACTTTGAGTTTTGTTCTACTTTAACTAATATTGGCATCACTATTTTACTCGCGTTATGGAAATATTCATTTTAAAAAACACATTAAGGTCATGATTCCGTACAAAACGTAATAAATTCTGACTACTTCTTCCCACTGTAACATAAAATTTGTATAATGCAATGATTACAAAATCACGTCGCGCTATGGCTACTCCACAAATGGTAACATGACTTGAGATGACGAAACCATGGCATGTTACAGAAAATGGCGTCTAAATTATAAGGATGTGCGAAGACTACTTTTTAAATTTCAAATCGAAGTCAAAGAGGAAGGCGTAAGTCTTCACCAAAGACGGATTCTAAAACCACTACAGGTTTTTTTTTTACTCTTAGAATATTTTAGACATATTCTATAAAATTAATAACGGTTTTTCCTATTTAATACAAAAATCTGTAAAAGGCCAGAAATAACATTATTTTATCTTTTACCCGGAAATCCCCAATTCGTCATGAATTACCTCAAAAATTATTACTTTGTGTCCTTCAAAATAAAGATTTGTCGAATCCCTTGAATCCGTGGGATTCGAAGATTCGAGACAGGATTCGAAATAATCAGTTAATGTTAGCTTCCCTTTAAAAGCACGTATGAATTCTGCAATCGAATTGTCGCGGCTGACAAAAACAAAACATATTTCAAAAAATGTAAATTCACGTAAATACTTAACTTACATCTTGATATTTGTATAACGGGAAATAAATTTATATTTTTCACGTAGTTATCAGAACAACAAAACGGTACTTGTAAACGTGAGGACTGCAATGACCCCTCACATTCAACATGACGTCCTATTGCTGTTACCAACCGTCACTGTAAATGTTCAGTTCGACTCGGTTTATTTTGAAAAACGTGTACATAACCAACATGTACGTGTCAAAGTAAAAGTCAGTAAGTATTCTTTAAATGGCATTTCTCTTGGTCATCGTGTAGCCAAACCTGCCATAAAGCATACCTTCTTTCATATGGATACGTCCATTTTCATTATGTACACATTTTTTATTGTGTTCCAAGTTTTACGCTCACTGCTGCACTGTTACAGTTTCACAGTTAACTTAAAATATTGCCAATATTATAATTTATTATTTTGAAATTTTTTAAAAATATCTTTTACTAGTTTTTTTATCGTACTTATTTTCAGAAATATGGCACTACGTAAATAATGCCACTACAAATTCGTTACCGAAAGTTTAACACACTCTTTGTTTACATTCCGTATGAGCTCGCTAACCACGTGGAAACATGTATTGTGAAGTGCTTTGTAATCGTGTGTGTTTTGATGTGATATAAAAGCTATCCGTCATTTAACATAGTAATTCTGCTTGGAAGTAATGATTGACTTTGGTATTCTGCGTTGTATTACAGGTGATCTTAAGTAATTTCTGGTTATGGCCAATGTCAAAGTCGAAAAATAAAGGTCTTCGATAGAACTTCGATTTTTTTTAGTTTCGCACACCCCTCCTAAATGAGCGCTTTTGGCGCTGCGGCGGGTTTGAAAACGTCGCTAGAAGTTTTTCTCTTGTACAGCAGCAAGCTTATTTTCTGGTGTGCATCATCCATGGCCCAGCTCCGCGCATGTTATTTACACGCGTGGTATGAAGATTAGGTTGCTTGTACAAATTAATATGTTATTGCATCTATAGCGTGCCTTATTCTGCTTCGATGCACAATGAAAATCGGGATATTTGAGTAAATTGATATTTCGTGGTAGCTGAGTTAAAATTCATGGTGCCACAAAGGTTATGTTGTTTTTTAATGCAAGTAAATGCTCTTCTAAAACCATATATTATGTCCGTTGAATATATATTTAAAAAAATGGCAGTCAAGAAATTTTTTTAATGTAGTTGAGAAAGTAATTGGTCACTGTTTACAACTGTTACATAATCTGAAATACATGTATCCCTAGATTCTTTAAGATAGAAACTGAAAAAAATGTAGAAGATGAAATGGAAGTTGGAAATTATAACAGGACGTCCAAAAAGAGAGTTGAAATGAACAGTGCCCTGAATATTCTTGTGGACTTGCCTGTAGAATTACATTTACTAAAAACGTTTGATGTTGAAAGTGATTTGGGATTTGAGACTAAGTCAGTGTGGAAATTTTGTAAAAATAAATAAAATTATGCCATCATATATTAAATGAATATCATAGTACATGCAAGCAATCCTCATTAAAAGGTTTGTCTTAAATCCATGCTTAAATAGTTCCAGCTTAAATAGCTTTGAGTAGGCTGGGGTAGTTTTAAATTAAGGGTACAAATTTTTCCATTAAAAAATTTTATATTTTTTAGGAGGGGGTTGTAGTAAATTCATGTTTGTCTTCCATTCGGGTAAAAATGGTATGCATTTTTTTGTTATCTACGTAGAGCAATTACAAAAATTTAATCAATGACACAAAAATCGTCAAGTTCCTAAAACAAAATTCAACTAAAACTGAAAGTATAAAATCTTGCCCTTTTTGCAACTGCTGAGACGTTTCTCAGGTAGAACACTTTAGCATAGTAATTTCAGTGCCTACATAGTATGGAATTAATACACTATGCTTATTCTAATTGCTTATATTCTTAATTATGTACGTCAGTTTTGTTTACAACTATGGAGAATTTTGATAATGCAACATGCACAGAATGGTTGTTGTGGACAAGGTTTGTATAAAATTATTTAATTCTGTTTTTACTGCTTGTTGCAGGCAAGTACGCGTGATGATCTTGGTGAAAGTAATAAAATAACATTTCCATGTCCTGAACTGATGGTGTTTGTGAAGATAAGTGTTCTGTGGAAAGATTTTCTTTGTATGTACTATAAATATTCTACATATTAAATGCAGTAGAAATGGTTGTAGCTTGTTTCAAGAAATACAAGGGTTTACATCTGAAGACAAATATTGAAAACAAAGAAGAATCATTGCATCATTTTGGTTCGTGGATAAGAAAAGGCAACATTTTCAACAGGAATTTTATTTTTGTACGAGATATTGCTTTCCATATTTTGGTTGCCAGCGGCATAATACGGCAATTTCTTCCCTTATCTTAACTCCATAACTGCTTGATATCCCTTTATTTATATTTAAGACTTTGTGAGTGGCACATTGAGGAAGGCTCCTTTTGAGGCCGCATATTAAAATTTAAAAATTGGTTTCAGTCTAGATTTATCTCTTACCAGCTGAAAGATAATAAGATACATATATTACTAATGAGCCTACTTCTCTCAATATAGGCACAACTAATTTTTAAATAATTTCTTAAACGCTGAGTTGGTAAGAAGTACTTGATTTCTCTTTGAAAGAAATAACATTACAAATCAAACCTGAAACTTTTGCAAGAGTAGTGAGACAATTACAAATACACACATGCCTTAACAGGGGCATGAATCCAGAAAACCTCGTACTATAAGCTAACGGGCAATCGACTGCATTACGGAAGTCGGATCCGGAGCTTCAACTTCGTATTAAATAAGTCTAATGTTTCTAATTATTGTGTTTACTGACGTAAAAAATTTACAGGGCCTTTGTTTTGAAAACAAGTGAATGATCCAATAAAAAATGTAAGTTTACATGGCCTAACATAGCGCTACTTGTGTGAAGAATTTGATGGAAAGCGGTTGTTTGGACCATGAGATATGACATAAAAAAACTGTATTACCTTATTTCATGCAATTATATAAAGTTCCCAGCAAAATAGCCTCTATATATGATGATTCTAATGTATACTGTCTAGATACATGTTTTTGTTGAATTTGGTTAAATGGTTTAATATATGTGGCAAACTTACCTAAACTATTTTAGAAGCTGCCATTTTGAACATCGTTGTCTGACCCATAAAAATCATGAAAGTTAACATGGCCTTCTGTAGCATTTACAGTGGGCAAAATGAAAATTTATTTTAAAAGTTCCAGTGTAACATTTAGGGGGAATCGGTTGATTGGTCCACGAGGCATAGCATAAAACCTTCATAATTTTCATAATGCGGTCTTTATAAATGGAGGACAAAAAAATAATGTAGTAGCAATTTGGATGGTTGCCGCTAATATACAAAGTTAGTTTACATAGTTTCGTAGATATCGCCCACAAAACCAAAACCATTTTATAGCAGCATTTATGAAAATAAGCTTGTCATACTTAAGAAATAAATTTATTATGATGACCTACGACAGTACAACACCTTCGCGGAATTTCGCAAAAAGGGGTTTTATTGTTTCCTGAAATACGAGGTAACATCATAATTTTTTTTTGGTAGGGTTATCTTACAAAATGGAAGTGAAATAAGGCTCTACCTAGATAAATTATATGGTTGTAATAAGCACTGTGAGTATACAAATTTAAGTTGTAAATTGTTTCGTTAATAAAATATATTGAGCTTAAATATTTATATAGCCAACATTTAGTAACTAAGTTTCTTAGCTACATAAAACATACCAGTTTACATCATATATTGCAGTGCTATTTGTTTGCTAAATTTGGAAGGAATTTATTAATTGATTCCCGAGATAAAAAATTTTTTTTCGCATGTCGATATCTTACAAATGGTAGAGAAAAGATGCTTTACGTACATAGATTTGGTAGTGGTTATATATATAATCAGCATACGAAGTTTATTTGAAATAGATTGCATGGTTTCGACAATGTAGCATTCTAATTGAAAAGTAACTTTCAATTCTATATATTTAGCAGTTAAATTACCATTTAAACTCTGATAAAGGCTGATCACTGCTCCTACCTGCAAATATTTTAACGGGCGCACTGATTAAAATGCTCCAAGTAAAGTTGGTAACGATAGAGAGGGAAATCAATTCCATGTTTTAACGTTAAATAAAAGGTGTTTTCCACTAGTTGTTAAAACTTCAATTATTTATTTCGCTTTTCGTTTTTTTAAAGCAGCTTAGTGTAAAAATGAGCAGGTATGTAAAATATATTTACTTTTCCAATAATTTCGGTATGACTTGATCAAGCATTAATAAAGTGATGAAGCCCACATCAATGTTAATTTTACATTAGGTGGAATAATACACAACGTGCACACAAGTAGATATTAAACCGGGCTTTCAAAATGGCTCAGTTTACCATGAAATACCCATATCAGTTATTCCGTAACATTCCCGATGTTTTAACGACAACTTGACTTAATAAAATTTATACTCATACTGAACGAATTTTTTCAAAAGGAAAAAAAAATTAGTCGCCAACAGAAACACTAATATACACAAAATCGTCTTTCTTCAACATAACAGCGACATATTTTAAAATTTATTAACTTCCCGCCACCGAAATATTTACCCGTTGTTATAAAACAATTTCCTCTTGTAGAGTGTTAAAATATTAAATTTTACGATTATTTTCCAGTTGTCGACTTCAAACATGTCATTGACAACTTTAACTCTATTATAAAAATGTATGTGTATGTAAGGCTACTATCTGTATATTTACGATTTATTTCAGCCAACTTAAAAAAAAAACAGTAATTTTGGTTATATAAGCGGTTAAAAGAAAAACCTAAAAAAAAAAAATTGTTTTCAGTATTCGATTTAAGAGTATCGTGGTGAAAGTTCGATAAGCTTTTTGAGATCGACTTTTTATCCTTTCATAAGAATGTATTCTTTTCGATATCAGTACATTGTGTTAGCTAGCGTTCCTTACGGAAATTTCTTTTAATGCAATGAACACACATTTTTGTAAAAGTGCGCTAAGGCTGTAAATTAAAATTATAACTGGATGTTAAAAAATACTGAATCTTAGTTTGCAAAATATAATAAATCCGAGTTTATAGGCACAAATGCTTGTTTGAAATGCTCAGTAATCGGAAATTTGTAAAATAAATAAAATTTGAATTTATATACAGAAATACTTTTTACAATGTTCATTAATCGGAAACAAAAAGGTCAACTGAATTATTTGAAAGTAAATTATATTTTATGAAATATTTACTTTTAGGGAATTTTACGTGCAGCTAAATATAACTAATTATATTCTTTCATTCCATGTTTCTGACACAAACGGCAATGTGGGTGCTTTACCCTGTTATCCAGTCTTGCATTACAAGTTTCTCAACAGAGCAAGTGGTTTTTAAATAATGCCCATTAAAAAGGGTTAGACGTGATATAAAATAGGAGTTTTTAAACAAACTATATTGGTTTTTAACCCTTCATCCGCATATTAATTTAAGATCTCTGGTGTCGCAAAAAAAAAACCTATTTTGATGAGTCATTAATATAACCAATGCGCTGCAGACATTGTGTTTGGTGCTCGGGGAAATAAACGAGTCAAACCGTTTAGCCATAGAACGATGTACGAATCAGTTACAACCATAAAAGTTGATTGTGCACTGAGCTTCACAGTGTACAGTGCCAATAAAATATAACCTTTCTGTGCAACACGTAGCCAATTTTCTACACTGGGAATGAAGGGTTAAGTAAAAAATAAGCATGAAACATATTACTCTTAACTGCTTTCCACATGATCTGTTTCATTAAAGATCTTTACTACTAATAATTATTATTATCACCAAAATGTATTAATTTATTAAAAATGAAAGCTGAGAACATTATAATTATGAACGTCATTATACTTTATTTTAGGACATGTTACTCATATTCTCTGATATTATGATGCATCACAGATAAATCAGTAACTAAATAATAAATTGTGGACTTTTTCCAACACAACATTTCACGAAGTACACTGAATAAGGATCGAGCAACCTTTTTCAGTCACCTTTCTGGGAGGAAAAAGTAACAGCCGCAATTTACGAAGAACTTAACAAACAAGAAAGAAAATACCAACTTGTCTTGGAATGTTTTACAATCGACTGTTAAATGTATCTCGAAAATCGTGGGATTTTCTCGAAAGTCAAATTGTGATAATTTGAAAGGTCATTGCAAGACCTATCGGCAGTTTCATGGTTGGCTAATATTCACAGAATATCATGTGTAAATATTTACAAGACACCTACGTATATGATATCCTCTACATATACATGTTCATAATCATATACATGTTTATATGTACGTGTCTGTAAACACACATATGTACACATACATGACATATTGTATATGTACATTTCTGTATAAACACATATACACACATACATGGCATCCTGTATATGTGTGCATACATACACATATACACATATAAGACATCCTATATATGTACATGTATGAATACACACATATATACACACATATTACACATATATGCAAACCTCTATAAGTTCATTTATATACACTGAAGGGAAAAAAACTGGTATAGGCGTGCGTAGGCAAAAACAGAGGTACGGAACCAATCTGAGTAACACGATGCAGTCGCCAGCTAGATCGGTTACTGCTGCTACAATCGCAGGTTATCAAGATTTAAGTGAGTTTGAACGTGGTGTTATAGTTGGTGCACGAGAGCATAGCATCTCCGAGGTATCGATAACATTTGGATGTTCCTGTACGACCATTTCACGAGTGTACTGTGAATATCGGGAATACGGTAAAACATCACATCTTCGACATCGCTGCTGCCGGAAAAAGATCGTGAAAGAACGGGACAAAAAACCACTGACGAGATTCATTAAATGTGGCAGACGTGCAAACCTTTCTAAAATTTGCGCAGATTGCATTTGTGGACTGCCCTGCAGGTTTCATGGTGTGAATTGCCTCCTGCATACCTTCGGACATTAGTCGAGTCCATACCACGTCGTCTTGCGGCACTTCTGTGAGCTCGGTAGGTTGAAGGNGGGGGGGGGGGGAGCTACACGATATTAGGCAGGTGTACCAGTTTTTTTGGCTCTTCAGTGCATATACATGAGTACACACTCATATAGCACCCTGCACATGTGGTTTATTAAAAAACCACATCCTGTCCTTATAGTTTATTCATATGGAGTATTTAATTTCAACTGTTCTTTTTCTCTTACAGTTGCACATTTTAGACGACTTTTGTACTGTAGTGGTTCCTTGCCGACTTACGGTCTGAGGGGAACTTGGCCAGAGTCCTAGGTAAAACTAACATGTTCCTGTGTTGGTCTAGTTAAAAGTTTACTTAGTTATGTATGCCATTTTTAATGTCCTCGCCGTCTACGAGGTGTTTAGCTAGTCATATCTACATTTTAAATTTTACTGAAGTTAAAGCTGATTTGTCATTTAATATACTGACATTTCAAACAGATTAGTTGAAGTTCCGACTCACATATTGTTAAAATTTGGTATGAAAGTTTATGCTGCGTTCTATAGGTAATGTTCGGAATTTTAATTTATCATGTCGCCAATTTGCAACTTTTGAATACACTTATTAGGAGGCAGCGACTCAAAATAAATTATTTAAGTTGATCCCCTTTCTTTATATTTTTTAATAATTTTCGACTTGAATTCTACACGTTTTCCTGCCAATAAAACTATAAACACATGCCTTACTTCCGTAATTTAACCCTGTAATTAATCCCGTAGAATAATTCTCAATATTGAAAAAAAAACTTTATAAAATATATAAAGCTGGATATTCTGTTTAAAATTGTAAAAAATTTATTTTACTTGTTGATGCTACGCCACCTGTTGTGCGCCAATTAAACTTGACACTATTCCTATGGCACACAGAGTGGTTCGTAGGGTCGGAGTTAATTCCTCCAGGCATAGACTATAAGGTGCGTTGAAGATTGACGGTATTTCAATAATGTAGTCTTTTGGTGTTTCATTTTGAAGGATGGATATATTGTCTCTGGTTATAAAAAACATACAGAAACACTTCCGAGGTGTGGTAGTCTAACTTGGATACTCGTATTAACTGGGGGTGACGTCGCGATGGAGGNTTGACACTATTCCTATGGCACACAGAGTGGTTCGTAGGGTCGGAGTTAATTCCTCCAGGCATAGACTATAAGGTGCTTTGAAGATTGACGGTATTTCAATAATGTAGTCTTTTGGTGTTTCATTTTGAAGGATGGATATATTGTCTCTGGTTATAAAAAACATACAGAAACACTTCCGAGGTGTGGTACTCTAACTTGGATACTCGTATTAACTGGGGGTGACGTCGCGATGGAGGGGGGGCTTCTCTGGATGGCAACTTGATACTTAACTACTCTGCTGTTGGTGCTGGGATGTTGTCTGCGGTGGGTGAGCTCCGGCGATGTGGGCGGCCTTAGCAAAGGCCAGCATTTGGTGCCGTCTCACTGAACTGCTGTTCTACTGATGTACTCATGTACTGAGGTACTGTTGTCGCCATGGGTCCGTTCCCCCCAGCCGCACGCGGTGTGGCTGCTCTCTCTGCATGGCGATATGCAACTCTTCTGCTCGAAGGTCTGCTGATTACTGGGATCCCACCCTCCTCGCAAAGAGGCTTAAATGCTCTGTAGCTTCCCTCCCTAATTGTCGGCACATGTCGCCTTGTTGGGTCGAGGGGACGGTGGTAGGAAACAGAACAATGCATTTCAATAACGTGCCCTGGTTCTCTGGCGGTTAGGGGGGGGGAGGTGTGATCTGGCCCATTGAATTTACCATCTCAGCTTATTTTTCTGCGGTGTGTGTTTTCTGATTTCAGGCGAACTGCGTCTCCTATCTTGTGATACCTCGGCGCTTACAAATTTTACTTGGCTTGCTAGGTGGGTAGGGGAGGAGGTGGGTGGGGGCCTACGCAGCAGGGCATGTGTAATGGCCTGCACATGCTCCTACTTCAGCTTGACCTTTCTCTGCGGTGATTACGATCGAAATGTGTCTCTCCACTCTCGTACACTGGTTATGCTGGTTGGTTAGGGGTGGTGGTTGGTTGGTTGGTTTGACAGCGCCACACTTATATTCCTAATACGTCACACATCAATTTCCCCCTCGTATTTTCGGTGCTGATACACTCTGTGCCAAAATCTCGGTTTTCGGCATATATTTGCCTCTGTATGCTAAACTTCTCTGTGTTATCGCTCACCTTGTCACCTGCGCGGCTAGCGTGGCGTGTTTTGTTCGCGCGGCTCCTGTGGATTGCGACAGCTGTTACTTCCCCCCTCTATGGCTCTCGCCTTTCGCTGTCTTCTCTCCCCCTCCAGATAACCAAGGACACGACACACCCTGCAGTAGTTCCTATCTAGCTAGCCTCCTGTCTGCAAGAAGGGTCTAACAAACACCCTGGCTCTGCGGGTTACAAAACAAGGCGTTCTATTCCCAAAAAAGTGAGGGACATTTTTTACCTGGGTTCTCTTTATTCCATCGACTGCATGCTACTGCACAATTTAAAATCTTGGCTACCTATTTGAACTAGCTAATCAAACACCTGGTACAAAACACTTTGGACACTGTACAGTACTTACCAACGTTCTTACAGGGTTACAAACCAATTTACAGGGTACAATTTACAGGGTTACACAACATGACCTTCAGTGATCTATCCAGATCACTACACTTCTACCTTAATCCTTCTTCTGTGCTTCGGTTTCCTGGTAAGGCGGAAACATGCTTGATGTATGCAAACCAACATGTGGCTTATGGTCGGTATATATTGCACAGCTGGCAATCTTTACGTTTTGGTGACATGTGTTTATTTACTATATGGTAAGGATGACTGCACAGGTCGTCGAAGAAAAACAACTCTTACCTACTAGGCTTCTAATTCTGTTCAAGGGTTCACACTAATATCTGGCACTCTGCCAGTTTTTAATAAATGGTTTGACGATGACACACAAAGCACACTTACTCATGCTATGTTTTACTATTAAGACGACTCACAAGTCATGAAAAGAAAAAATAAGGCCATTATATTTCTCTCAGCTGTTGCCCGCGGTCTGGCCGTTAGGGCAAATGTAAACATACAACTCTCTCTCGGTAAAANTTTCTCTCAGCTGTTGCCCGCGGTCTGGCCGTTAGGGCAAATGTAAACATACAACTCTCTCTCGGTAAAAAAACTCAGAAAATCATTATATTCCGGTTCCAGGCTGAAGGCATATATTGTGTACCTTGGAAATTAAATGAAATTACACTCAGGCACACTTCAGTGTGGCGTCTACATGTCTTTCAGCTGAAGGCCTGACTTCACAGGTCAAACTGTAAACAGTTTTTGTCGCACTTAACTTGCGGTGCACTTAGGTTGGCTGACAGGTCGTTAACCTGACCTAGTTGTCTCAACAGGTGACATGGGTACACTTACCCACAGACTGGTTCTTTTGGCTGCAGAGCGGTGTCTTCTTGTGCCTCGCACTGGAACCTGGATGCGCCTAGGCATCTGCTTGGTGAGGGGGTTAACTGCTTCACTTCCTCTCTTTCTGTTGACTCTGGACTGTTGCTTCTCAGGCCCGTCTTTGGTTTGTGGCTGCGGACTCCCGGCTTCGTTTCTTGGTAGGTGCACTTCGCTTCTCACCTACTGTCTGTTCTGCATCTGCTTTCTTCTCGCATGGGCTCGTTCTCCTTCTTGTCTTCACTCTCGACTGTCTGTCTGTCCTTCGCCCCCTTGTACTTCTTTACACTCATCTTCCCATGTGCGTATACTTTTCTGGATGGTAATCGCATCTCTGGCGGCCTCGGTTATCTCTCTCTGGCGCAAGTCTCTAGAGCGCAGTAGCGATGTTATCTCTCCACACGGCATGTATTAACTAAGATAGCGCGTGTGGCGGCACTGTGCATATTAAAGTAGATAACATGTAGGACTGTGTTGCTTTTGCTGCAATTATTACTGTTGCCTGTTAACTCTCCCTGACCTGGGTCACTACACTGTGACCTATTGAGCCACTGCCGGTCATTTTTTTCTTTTTTGATGTGTTTACTGTTTCCGAGTATTTGTAGCCCGATAACCGCATCTCACCGGCACTCTGCTTACCTTCCTGGCTGCGCGGGTTTTTTCAACCTGTCTGCCTGCCTAATTCTCCCGTCATCGACAGTGACCCTCCTTCAGAGAATTTATGACCTTATTTGCTATTCAGTTAGTCGTAGGTATTTCATCCTTGTCCACCTGCCTCACGTAATTTCCCACTGTCCAGTGGAAAATACCTCGCATTTTCCCCGCATTATTTCTCCTTGCTTGCTACTACCGTTGCTAATTTCTCCCTCGCTTCGTCTTCGCCCGTCGATCTCTCATCCACTCCTCGCTCTCTCTTTCGTCACTTGTTGGTTCTCGAAATTCTCGCCACTTTCACTATCGTTTATCCTGCAATGGGCTGTTGTGGCCTACTTCTCCGGTAACCACTCTTCGCTAAACGTCCTTCATTCTCCCGCCTCGCTCTCTCTCGCTCATCCTCGACAATTCCTAGTTTGTAGGCCTAGTAGGCTTGCCTTCTCTAGTTCGAATTAGTTGTTAGGCGCCAAAGGATTTGAGACTCCCTTAAGTCTTCGGGTTCCTCCTTACTAGCTCGGTAATCTGGTACCATTTAGCCTGACTAGTTCGGCTTTCTGGTACGGGTGAGACCCTTTTCCTCGGGTATATGGGTATAGGTTCTTGATATGGTCTATACAGACGTATCTACGCCCCACATGTTATGAAGCCAATTAAAATTGATGCTACACCACTTGTGGTGCGCCAATTAAACTTGATGCTATTCCCCACCTGTGGCACAGAGAGTGGTTCGTAGGGTCGGAGTTAATTCCTCCAGGCATAGACTATAAGGTGCCTTGAAGATTGAGGATATTTCAATAATGTAGTCTTTTGGTGATTCATTTTGAAGGATGGATATATTGTCTCTGGTTATAAAAAACATACAGAAAAACTTCCGAGGTTTGGTACTCTAATTTGGATACTCGTATTAACCGTGGGTGACTTCGGGGTGGAGGGGGGGGCTTCTCTGGAGGGCGACTTGATACTTAACTAATCTGCTGTTGGTGCTGGGATGTTGCCTGTGGAGGGTGAGCTCCGGCGATGTGGGTGGCCTTAGCAAAGGCCTGCATTTGGTGCCGTCTCACTAAACTGTTGTTCTACTGATGTACTCTTGTACTGAGGTACTGTTGTCGCCAGGGGTCCAATCTCCCCGGCCGCACATGGCGTGGCTGCTCTCTCTGCACGGCGATATGCAACTCTTCTGCTCGAAGGTCTACTGATTACTGAGCCCCACCCTCCATGCAAAGAGGCTTATATGCTCTCTAGCTTCCCTCCCTAATTGTCGGCACATGTCGCCTTGTTTTGGCGAGGGGACGGTGGTTGGAAACAGAACAATGCATTTCAAAAATGTGCCCTGGTTCCCTGAAGGTTGGGGGGGGGAGGTGTGATCTTGCCCGTTGAATTTACCATCTCAGCTTATTTTGCTGCGGTGTGTGTTTACTGATTTTAGGCGAACTGCGTCTCCTATCTCGTGATATCTCGGCGCTTAAAAATTGTACTTGGCTTGCTAGGAGTGTAGGAGAGGAGGTGGGTGGGGGGCCTACGCAGCAGGGCATGTTTAATGGCCTGCACATGCTCTTACTTTGGCTTGACCTTTCTCTGCGGTGATTATGATCGAAATGTGTCTCTACGCTCCTACACTGGTTATGCTGGTCCATTAGGGAGGGGGGTGGGGGGTTAGTTGGTTGGTGTGACAGCCCCGCACTAATACTTCTTATATGTCACATGTCATTGTAAAAAATAATTAACTTCATTCCACAGTGTTGTATAATGTATATGCTATCAGATTTGCTTTCACATAATTTAAAATATAAATAATACCATGTTACTTATTTACATTTTTAGGAAACTTGTTCCTGCTATGAAAAACCTATTTTGTCTCTAAGTAATTTTGCTTAAACCCAATACAAAATGATANTTAGGAAACTTGTTCCTGCTATGAAAAACCTATTTTGTCTCTAAGTAATTTTGCTTAAACCCAATACAAAATGATATTTTGTTAAAAACATCTCATTCATGAACTTACTTAGATGTCACCAATATGAAAACATTTTGAGTTTATGAACATAAAAGAACCTCGAAGTCTGTATGTTCTGTTTACTTTCGTAATCTGTTTCATATTTAATCATTTAAATTCAACACCGTAATGCTATTCACAACGTTAAATTGATAAAAAGCATTTATTTGTCATAAAGTCAGATAAAGGCTGTTCAAGGTAAATAATCACTTTTGAGGCTCTAGTTACCGTTCCCTATCATTCATTTTTTATCCTATAACCACAATTTAAAATATATATTACAATGTAGGTAATAAACACAACATGCATATTACACCTCGCTCAGAAGTTAACACCTTTGGCTTAAATAAAATATATTTATTGACTGTTATTACAAATAAGATCGTTTTCATAAACACTCACTTAACCATGTATAGCCTATAGTATACTCCACTAGAGAACTGGCACAACTTCGCCTGATTACAATTGAGTTTTACAGTGGTACACTTATAAAAAAATTGGGAAAAGACAATTCATTTATGTGAAAACAGAATTATGAAATCATACTATGTAGGGCCTAGGTTTTTAACTAAGTATGGCAACCCTAAAGGAAGGAAATAATTCTTACCTGATAGTCAAGAAGTAGGGTATTATTTTTGGAGTGTATCTTTGCAACTATCGTGTAGTTACCACATTTCCGCTTTCCAGCGTCGATGTATGAAAATCAAAACGTGAGTTTCATCAAGTTGTAGCTTTAGAAATAGGTGTATCGAGGTACTACTTTTTGCACTTGGCTGAGGTATCTTAATTGATCACCAAAGTTAAGCAACGTTCCCAGTAGCACACATTTGGATGGGTGACCGTTTAGTGGCATATCATCTGAGTGCTTCCGGGATTCGGAGGGCACGTTAAATATTCCGCCCCGATTGTTATTGATTTTTATCAGTCGTTAAGCCATTTCAGAGGTTCTTGGGTGGCCTGATAAACTCTGACACCAAAGAAAATAAATATATTAATGCAAACACGAATAAGGGGGGTGGAAGGAACACATGCACGTTTTGCCATCATTGTGGGGCACTTCGATCTCCTTGAACATATAGCTGCTCTGGCTCTGGAAGTCTTACTGATTACAGTACACCCTGCTGCTGTCTATGCTCGAAGCTGACTAAACATATTTCGCTTACAGCCCATCGTATTTTCACCCACTGCGACATTCACGAAAGTATCTTGAAGACTTTGTCTCGAAAATAATACAATGCGAGTCGGTTGTGAAGTATCAGGCAGAAAACATACGTGCATGGGGGAATATTTCCATGTGTAGTGAATTTAAACCTGCAGTCGATCACATTCGAACTGATACGCTCGTCCTGTTTACTCACATCGAACACCATGAGCGAGGCCAAACTCTTGAAGGTATCTGGGCTCAGTATCGTGGATTGGGGGCGCCCATAATATGCATTTTAAAATTGAGTGTACATTTGATATGCCAACCGGTATGGACTTTTTTCAAAGTTCATGGTCATGTCCACATTCGGATAGTTTTAAGTATTCAAATATATTTTCACGATTTCTATTTGGCATGTGTCGAACTGCGAATGGTTCACTCTCATATTGTGCTGTCTTACGGTCTGTAGCCCAACGATGATGTACCTCGGTTTCTCGGTGGCAAAGCTGGACTATGCCATCCAGTTGATGAGAATGCTTGCAGACAATCCAGGGTAGGTCTCGAGACTCCAAGACCAGAAAGCCACATCGATTTGTTTGCCATCGTCAACATTTTTCAGTATATTGAAGTGTTCGGTTGTACTCAGCTGAATGTGAGGCAGCATCCATTTGCTTGACTGTAGATTCTGTTTCAGTCTCGAAGTTTTTTCCTGTACCCACAATGGCATCTGCATGCATGTTGGCTAGGATAAGTAACAGTTCCTGCTTCGAATTGATGATAATTAGTTTGTAGTCTTTGGTGAATCGCAGCAACATCGCTAGAGGAATGCAGATCACGAATTTTCCTCCAGGTTATTTAGGAACACTGTAGTCATCTTCCATCCCCAGCCTGACATCTGACTGCAGACATCACATGCAGCAAGAGCGATAGGTAACAATTGATGGCGGTTGTTATGCAGACATCTCTCATCTAGTCTACCTCGACACTGTTGAGGAAATATGTGATGCAATTTATGAGGTGGAGAATACCATTGTTCGTTATTTTCGTCAAATACAGTTTGGATCCACCTTATTTCGCCAGTGTCTCCCTGAATCGCAGGAATGACTGACTAGGAGGAGTACAGATATCTTGGTGTTGGACCACTGTGTGAACTTCCGATGGTAACATGTATGGTTTTATCATGAATGGCTGGTACGCATGAGGTTCCATTTTCGTTATGCCATCTTCAAAAATGGCCACCTCGTCGATGTTTATGTAATCTTCCTTTGCGACCAAACACGAAGCCAAGTGTACAAAGGAAAATTTCGTTCGCATGTGTTAACATCTTAGTGACCTCTGGTGTACTGATTGCCAGTTTGATGAGCTGCTTTGTTTTATTGCTTCTGATCACAGAAAATATTATTCCAATCTTCTCAAATGCAAACATAGAGTGATTTCTTATTTTCGAAAGTTCACCAATTTTCCATGTGGTCGACGATCGTCACTACCACCTCGTGTACTCTCTTCGCGACAAACAGAATTTAAATGATGCTCTGAAGAGCCACGACCAGTTTATAACCTGGAGAGACTATCGGTGAAAATTTGTGCAGTTTATTGCTTGGCCTACTGTTGAGATATGTACTGCTCGCCAAATTGCAGATTGTTCGTATCACATTAATAGGAAAGATGTTTACAGTTCGCGACGATTTGTGGATTTTTCATCTTCGTTTATGCATGGCTCGAACCCCAGCATCACTCAGCTGGCATCTGGTTTCCTAAAGTCGATATCTTTGCTGCATCTAATGACACTCTTCAAAGTATTGGAATTTTCTCGTAGTTCTAATTCTGTGTCAGGGGAAAGCAAGTAAAAGATGTACCTTGCAATGTCCTCTAATTCGTAAGAGCCAATGAGAAATTTTACTTAGTGGGAGACATTACCACTTTTCACGAATTCAACTTGCAGTTTTTTTCATCGATGTTCGGTATCGCATTGTAGGGTTTGAAAATCGACCACACATATGAACCATTCCTCCTCCAAATCAACTGAAGGAATGTTTACAGCAGGCAGCTTGAGCTACGACCCATCAAGGCAAGCATTATAAACATGACTGATGGTTTACGGTCCATATATAGCTATTTTATTCACTTGTACAAACGAAGAAGGAAGCGAAGACAGAATTGTCCGCAGTTTCGCGTGTTCAGCATCAACTCCATCTGGTAATTGTAAGTCAGTTTGCATTTTTCCAGGTTCTACCGCAGCTCAGATGCGTCAATTACTGAAACTGTCGCAGTAATTTTCATATTTTACACACTTCACGTAAATAACCAGTGTGTGCAGGGCCTGGCTATCGTGTCCAGGTTGATTAAGGCACCTTCGTCACGTTTAGGTTTAGGTGGCAAATCATCTCGCATAAACATTATGCGAAAATGTGTTATCTTTAATTTGCGTGCTGACAGTTCAAATCCATGTTCATGAGTGGCAGGCCCGTTTCGGTAGGTTTCATTGTCGCCTCTTCCTGCTGCGTCGAATTTGCACACCTCCTTCCACTGGATATGGCCTTAGGTAGAGGCCTGGGAAGTTTTTTTAACCATGGCGATAGCTTCCATATTTGCATTGTACCTTTGGGCCTCGGACAACTTCTTCCGTTCATTCGATGCGTGATGATGGCTCGGATGATACCGCTCGTGTCTCCGATTAGGCCCCCAAGTGCCCCGAGTGCAGGCAAACATAGTGGAACAAATCTGCTATTAGTGGTTTTCTTGGTTTTGCATGATTTTCTTATCTTTTTCACCTCTTTTCGTTTCATTTGCACCTTCTGTTTACTCTTTGCACCCATGCACATCTTCACTTTTGCCTTCATTAAGTTGGAAATGTCCCATGCTGCCATTTTTCTCCGAGCTTGGTATCTGGCTATTTTCTTATCTCTTCGGCTTTCTGTGCAAGCATCTTGTCTGCCTGGTGCCGATCTTGTTAATGCTTGTTTAGGACGTACACGATGCAGTGTTGCTTGCATGCTTTGTCTAGTGCGTTGATACCTGTGTCACTACATGCCAGCCTCTTAACTATCTTAGTTCTTGGCCAGAGGGAACTTGTATCCAGCAATGTGCAACTCGAAAAGTAAATTAATGATCATGATATCCAAGATCCTGCGTCCAGATATGGTCTTACCTCTTTGAGACATCACAGTGAGCTGACCTGAAAACTAATAAATTGGCTCCTCTTTTACTTTTTATTTTTTAGTATCATTGCAGACTTGCAACAGCATGGACGTAAAGTGATAATGATGCATCTGCTTTGTAATTTCTGCGGTGAAGCATTTACAGCTTTGCGCCATTTGCAACGGCATCAAGCAACAGAATGCAGGATGAAACCTTCAAGTATTGGATTTCAGTGCAAACTCTGTCAATGTCAAATTACTCGGAGTGATATTTTGAAGAGGCATTCAATAATTTTCAGCCACAAGCACCACACACACTTCATGTTCTACGATCAGCATGGCATGCTCTGTAGTCAGGTCCGCACACTCTGCATGCTCCACAATCATCTCCTCACGCTTCGCAATCACCTCTGCAGTTAATACCGGAAGATAGTAGTGGTAACATACATATAAAGCAATATATTACTCTATCCATATGCATTACTACTGGAGAAGAAGCTATTCCCCTCGAATCATGACATGGAAGTCTATTTCCGAATTCAATGAGGTGCATCATCGAAGCACCATCAAATTGTTATAAAACATGTGTCGTACTGAGCTTGCTGGAAGAAGAGCATGATCTTCGGTTCGAGAATCTGTAGCTATACTCCAAATCGCTCCAATAATCGAAAAACCAGCGACTGGCATGATTACGGCAAGACATAGATTGTGTGGGTTATTTCCCTTGCAGCGATAACGAAGCAGTCGTGCCACCGAGCGAATCTTTGCCAATTTCAGTGTTTATGTTCGACAATGTGGCATGTGAGAAACAAACTTGCATCCAGAAGTGCTTTGGCATGGGACAGCATGTGAATGTAGATGGTGTGTACCTCGGTCAGACATATTTCTGTATATCTAAACAACTGCTTCGCGATAATGCTAATGTGTTCGTGCTGTTTCGCATGGTTGATATGAATTTGCGACATGTGTTCGATGACCACGTCAATATGGACATGTTATTATCGGATTTCAAGAGCCTGTAATTTTGTGCTGGAAAGACAAGTATGGATTTTTGGTAATCGTAAAAGACTGGCCTCTATATAATGGCAGGAACCGAAGTGGATTGTATCAGTTCATCGTCAACCATCGAGATTGAGTTACAATATATAGAAATTTGGATAGAGTAGTCTTAAGCTGCGACTTGACAAAGTTCAAGATGGAGATTGTCTCATACCAAGAAATGATGGAACTTGCGATGCTGGTAAAATAATAATTCAAAATGTTGGTGAACCCAAACGATGCTAAGGTACTGATAAAAAAATTTCGTCCTCGAAACTTGTGATGGCTTCATTTTGGAAATACGCGATTTTATGGCTGATCAGAAGAAATTCTTTCGCATTTAGTAGTCCGAGCTCGGGGCGAAGATGGATAGTTTGAATACCATGATCGTTCGCAATTTGAAGGCCATGGACAATCATGTAGCGAGTCTTCTAAGGGAAATTAGTGGCAGACTAAATTTGGCATTGGCCCCAAATGATTCGTTTCTAAAAGTGTTGAAAAATTGCACAGAGCATACATTCACTCTCTCGATTTCCTGCCACGTCAGGAAAATTGATTTTCAAAACCATTTCAAGGACATTATGGATATCTCCTTCGAACGCCTGGAAATGATAGAAAATAGTTTGTTGGAGACTCACGACTAAACCTATAAAAGAGAGGAACAGTAACCATTTTTATTCAGTGTGATATCAGACATTGCAAGCGAACTGCATCGAGTGACAGAGTATGTTCGCTCGAAGTATTTGCTCGCGAAGAGAGCCAGAATTTTGCGTGAACTTATAAATCAGAAATCTTTAAGCCAATTACTCGCTGTATCGACGTATTCAGGGAGAATGATGGAGCGCCCATAGTCGTGAAGACCAAAGTCAGTGAAACTGCTGAGTTTACGAAAAAAGGAAACATGATGATGTACAAATGGATAGGGATGAAGGATCGGATGTGGATTTGGCACACACCGAAAAAGTATGGAAGAACACCCTGAAATCTAATGCTATGGTTCGACAGTACCTAAGATTGTACACATATCATAATAATGATACAATATATGGTGTATAGATACAAAATGATTAAAGGATCCTTAGTGCTGATGAAATAGAGATTCTTCCAGGTGGGATAATCCAAGTAGGCGATTACAAGACTCGTGGAATCCCTGGCCTTTACGAAATTCTATTATGCAAGGAGCCCAGGGAGTTTACTGAATCTGACGTGCTGGAATACAAAATTTTGCTAGATTTCAAACACATGGTTTATTAAGATAAATATTCTGATATGGGTGCTTATAAGAACGAAAAACCCCAAAAATTTTCATTTTCGCAGACCTCTTGAGTGCCCTAGCAACGAAAAGTGGAGATGGTCTGAAGAAGGTAGATGGTTATAAGAACATCGACTAGGTGTTTTGGGACGACCCGAACAAACTGGTAAATAGACTATGACTACTGGTCGCTTTGCAAAGGGGTGGAATTTACTCCACACAAACGAGATTATATCAGTCGACGATATTCTGAAGGAGGAAGGCTACATACAATGAGTTGATTGGGAATGACACACGATCTGCATGCGGCCACCAGGAGGAACTACCACCATTGCAAGGTCATTATTTGTAGGATGAACGACCTGTTTCAAGCCTACCTCGTCCAGATGATACCACATGCTCGGGGCAACAAGGTCTACAAATACATGTTGACAGTCATCGATGCCTATAGCAAATTTGCCTTGGCAAGGCCACTCAATTCTAAGAACGCGCATGGCGTCACTGAAGCCATGGCAGATGTGTTGCATGAAGGACGCATCCCGACTAATTTGCAAAACGACCAAGGCAAGGCATTCTAAAATTCAAAGTTCCAGACCCTGTTGAAGAAATATAACATAATTTATTATTACATGTACAGCAATCACAAAGCATCTATCGTCAAAAGGTGCAACAGGACTCTTAAGGGCAAGATGTGGAAGCATTTCGCGGCGAATGGCTGCTTCATGTAGCTTGAGCTACTGCCAAAACTCGTCCGCGACTATAATTCTACAGTTCATTCTACTTCTCGCATGAAGCCCGAAGATTCATGGGCTACTCTCTGACCAGATCGGGTATGCCGTTCCGAAAATGAGGGAACCATGCAAGTATAGAGCCAAATTCGGCCAGCAGGTACGCATTTCCCAACAGTTGAGGCGTCTTCTAGAAAGGGTTCACAGCTAATTGGAGCCCCGAACTGTTTCCTGTGCGAAGAATATGCAGCTATGCTCCGAGGACATACTATCTTGAAAATATTAACAATGGACTCATCCATGACTGTTTCTACACCATGGAAATCCAGTCTACGAAGTTTCCAGATGCGTATTTAGTCGAGAAGGTGCTGAAACGACGTAAGGGAAGGGCATACATTAAGTGGTGAAGTTTCCCTGCCCACTACAGTTGCTGATTCGCTGAAGCGGACATCGAGAGAGGAACTCGCCATGGAAGGGGTGTGTGTATATATATATATACTTTTATGCTAGAGCTTATATGTTTCCTCGTGTAATTAATATGTTTTTTAAATATGTTGTGTATACATTTTTTAAATAAATATTATCAGTGAATACTTTATGTTTGGAGTCGCCAGAAAAATTTGAATATGGACGATATGGTAGCATTCTGGTGGTAGGTGCAAAAATAAATTACTAGCCCTTTCTATAGTGTCCAATACTGGCAAAATACGTGTCACACGTGTAATTTAGTAGCCAATGGGCATATACCATTGATTGGTATGGGTGGAGGGATAATTTATATTATGTAAGGCTAATGATTAATTATGGGAAATGAAAGATGGAGATGCACGTAGGTTAGGGTTGTGGGCTGGTGTTATATATATATTCTTAAATTTTTAAGAATTATTTTATATTATTTACGATTGTTAATTTTAAGGTCAACGGGTCAATGCCACGGTCTTTGTTAAGATCAATGTCATCGTCAGGTGTAATGTGTCAAGGTCATGATTCAAGGCCATAGTTCAAGGCCATAGGTCAAGGCCAAATGTCCAGGATATGGGTAAAGGTCATGGTTTGAGGTCAAGGCCATACATCAATGGCCAATGTCATGAGTCAAGGTCATAAAACAACTTCAAGGTCATCGGTTGAGGTCAAGGTCAATGGTCAAGGGTTACTGTGTTGTTGAAGTGGTAAGGAGTTGTGAGGAGTGTGTTTGATGGAATGGGTCGTGGTGGGTGTTGATATATTTTATAATTTTTCAATTGAAATATTTTTTTATTATTTGTTATAAAAATAGTTTCTAGGGATGATGGAGAAAATCTAAAATGGCATCGAGCCCTGGCTGTGATGCCTACCAATATAGCGGACTGCACTGACCAACGTGGCCGCCCTGGCTTTGATGCCTACAAAGATGGTGAACTGCACCGACCAACATGGCCGCTGGCTGTGCCTACCAAGATGGCAGATGGATCCTGCTGACAGATGCCTGTGGCAAAATCGGCATTGCCCTACTACTTTCGTGCAATTTTGTTTTATATCTTCTTTTTAAAAATTATGTATTGCTTCTTATTCCAAACATTAGCTTCTATGTCACCCCATGTAACTGTAAGTGCATTGAATGGAAGAGTAAAATAATAAGTAAGCTTTTCTATATATTGTGCTGATTTTAACATTGGTCTACGTATGCACTGTGGAATAGAAATCACATTACAAACTCCAGGAGGTTATTCATTGTGAAAAATAAGATAGGGTTGACATTCGCACTACCATGATGTGGAGAATATTAAGGGTGTTAAGCAGTGTTGAAAATTGAACTTTGAAATGAATAATTCTAAATACCGCAGGAAGTATTTGATATGAGGGACCAAATCGGAATGGTGTTTGCCGAATAGGAGATCGTAAATTTGTGTAAAATTGGTTGGTGAAATCGTTCTTCATTATTTCGTAAGTAGGGATAGTCGCCCTCTTTTAGCAGGGAACTTTCGAACACTAGTCGGTTAAGAAAAGTTGGAGCAAATTATGACCACCAAGTCAGAGAGATGATAAAAATTTCCCTTGTCCAAACTCGTTCCGGTGAACTGTTCTCGAGAAAATGCCACTCAAACTTTCGAAGGTGTGGTGTAACCCTGCGGGGGTAGGTAATACATCTGCTACCCGCACTTATATATGTGAATGTACATCCACATGAAACGGTTAATGTAAATGAGGTCAGTTGAAAAAAAACAAGAAACAGAGGGCACATAGGATTATTGCATGACACATGTGTATATTGTTATTATTTATTAATGACAGCATTTGCAAGAACTGTTCGAATCGCCATCCCTTAAACACAATACGTACTTTGCAATGGTGTATCAGGTTGTCCTGGACCCATGCATATATGCCTGGTATGGCACATACAGATCCAAATGCGGCTATCACATGGGCGACGAGATCATTCTTACTGTATCAACAGTCGTCTAGTAGACCAGGGGGTTGATATGACCCCATAAAAAAAAATCCAGTGGTGTCAAAACTGGAGATAAGGCCAGCCAATGGATGACCCCACATCTGCGAATCCAGCAGCCTGGAAATATGATATCAAGATTATGGCGCATGATAGTAGGGAAATGTGGAGGTCCCCCATTAATATGAAACCACATTGTGGGGCAAATGGGAAGAGGTACTTATTTCAGCAACTCCAGCAAAACCTCATGCTGGAATGTCAGGAAGCGGGCACAATTTAGGCGGACGGGTAGCAAATATGGCTGCAACAAGTGATTGCTCACAATGCAGGCCCACATGTTGACACTTTAGCTTACTTAGTTGTACAAGGGGTGCGTGTGGTGGGGATTAGGGTGAGCCAAGGTGTGGCTGTTTCTCCCGTTGAAGATTCCGTCTCTTATGAAATGAGCCTCATATGTGAAGAGCATAGTCGATTTGAAGTAAGGTTGCACATAGTTTTCTTGGAGGAACCATCCGCAGAATATAACATGTGGTCCAGAATCACGTTCGCTAAGAACGTGAACATTCCTTGAGTGATACGGGTGTATGCGGTTCTCGTGCAGAACTCTTAGTGGGCTAACATCCACACCGTGGCCCACAGCCGTGAACTAACGGACGGTTCCTGCTGCATACGGCAAAGCACATCCTCGTCAAATGCCGCTGTTTGCCTTGTCGGTGGTGCTTCAGTACTCGGCCTCGTCACTATCGTTGTGCCTTCATCCCGCAATCTCTGATAGAGCCGTACAAATGTCGCACTGCAGGATTGACATTGTCCTGGGTAGCGAAGCCGGTACAGCTCTACTGCATGCCTTGCATTCTCCTTGGCTGCTACGTACACGATGTGCATGTCGACTAGTTCCGCTCGCGTAAAACTTCCCATTTTTCCACAACCAGTTGCAGGCACATACTGACTCGCCAGCAGCCAAGGCCACATCAACGCAAGCACCGACTATATCCTCAACTGTTTCTTCCACCATGAGTGTGGCAAAGGTGGCAAATGTGTTGCCTACCCTAGCAGGGCTACACCGCACCTTCGAAATTTTAAGTGGCATTTCCTCGAAAAGTGTTTACCGGAGCACAAGAGGACATTTGTCTTCATTGTGTCATAGTGCGTGATAATGTGCCTAAACATTTTCTTCGCCGCCTAGTGTTACACAGTTACCTGCGAAAATATGTAGGGGTTACTTGTGGAATGAAGGGGAACGATTTGACAAACCTAATTTAAAAAGATTTACATTCTCCTATTTGTGAAACACCATTCCTATTTTGGTGGCTCCATAACGAGTACTTCCTACAATATTTACATTTAAGCATTTCCAAATTCCATTTAACACCGCGTACCTCTCTTAATATTCAACAAATGGTGAAATTGGCAATGTATGTGTCCCTTATTTTCGACAAGGAATCACCTCTTGGAGTTTGGCACATGATTTCTTATCCACATTGTATAAGGTTGTGATGTGAAGAAAAAATGAATCGATTTAGTATAGTAAATATAACTTTTCCAGTGTATAAACAAACTGCAAATATTTCTGTTGGAAATAACATCGAAGCTCATACTTTAATAGTTTATCGTATTTTGGAGTTCTTAAAAACTCTTAAAGATTGCAGCTTTTTGTTTGAATAAACCAGAAATAGCGCCACTGAAGACGTCAATCACAGTCAGTCATTACGATTGTCTTGTTCGTGAGTAATTATTTTTGTGTTTCATGTTAGAATCGTGCTAGACGATGCCGCTGTTCGGTGGGTTTTATCGGGAATCTCCTGATTCGCCCACCCTATCATTCCGGCGTTGCTCCACACTCACCTCACTTCACTCTCATCGGCTCTCAAGACCTCGATGTTAATAGCCACCCAAATCTCTCCACTCTCTACTGTCTACTTCATTGCTCCTTTTTTTTATTGTTGTGAAATCTCTTTTTCATATTTTACACTCTTTGACGGCCCCTAGATGTGCTTCGACAGATGAGACGAAAGGATATCTCGCCGGCGTTTCTGAGTTTTCCTCATACTGAAAAATATAATTGTCCCTAATTTATGCTTCACAGTAAAAGTACTCATGCGATATTAGTAAAAACCTCTTAAATTGAATAATAACAAGTCACCTACAATACTAGACAATAATAGCTCATCCAGAAAACAGCCTTGCTACATGCCCCACAAAAAAGTTACTATTTTGCTTCAAGACAGATAAACGTAAAGAGCAATATATTGCCAAGCTACATCTCCCATTTAATGGGGCAATACAATGCCAAAGCACTTGTAGTATTTTCACAATATCATAATATGTCTATGAAAGAAGAGAACAATATAATTTCCAATTGTACTTCTTCCATTATAAAATGTAAATCAAAGCAAACGTAATTGTACATATATATTACTACAATAACATATTTTTAATTTAAGTAACGAATTGATTGAAATATATAGAATGATAATTATGCCAAACAAACTTACCTGTTCTTCACTTTCAGAGACCATGATGTTATGTATTTGTGGGTTGTCATCAAATGGTGGAATACTATCAGTTTTAACATTGCCTTTATGTTATCCATTCTTCAATTCATCACAATTTTTTTTTCTCCTATAAGCCATTTTATTACATATGTGCTACGATGTTTGGCACAGACTTAATACGATCATAATATAAATTTACTCAGGTAACTTTATGAAATGTAACACTTAATGGAACAATTCTCACAACACACATGGAGTAAAACATATCCCACTACTGTAGATAGAAAGGCCAGTATAAATTTAAAAAAAGCGATGCTTCGCATTCTCCTGTCCCGACCCTCTCTTATATGAATATGAATTTGAAAACATGAAAACCGTGGAGTTTCTGCCTCGGCTAGTAACAAATAATTACTCTGTAAATGTGTATTATATTTAGTTTTGCTCTGTTATTTGTGAAGTAAACCTTCCCGATTGGAATAATTACATTTTCAGTCAACACTGGTGTAAACATACTTCATTTTCTATGGTGGTGTCGAGATGGTGTGTTGTGAGGCGAATAGAGAACTATGGTTTCCTGTGATGAGCGTTACAGTAATGGCTGTGTTCGCGTTCGTGGTTGTACGGGAGAGCGAAACTATCTTGTATTCGCATTTTCCATACCAAACACATAACTGGTTCAATATATGAGGGGCCATAAGCTACACATCCCGATCTCATCTTGTATTAATTCTGTATAGCATGATGAATGTGTTGTAGATCCGCAATGTTATCAATGTTTATCCCGAAAATATCTAAAAACTTCAGAAACCAATCTTCCACCCCAAAACGTGCGTCATCTGAAATAAATAGATATCTCTTCGTATTTACAAATAATAAATTCAATCACTACAATTTACAATAACCTCAAAAAAATAAATCCAATTAAATAACTAAAATCAGTTATAATAGACGGTGTATCAAAACCTAATGAATTACCTTATAAATTAAATGTTAATATTTGAAGCTCCAATATTTATAATAAAGTTCGTATCACATGTTCATGCAGTCCCATCTCACTTTAGTTCATATACCACCAGTCCGCAATGTTCTAGAGTTCTCCGAGAGCCCTCATACACAGTAGCCGTCACAAATCGGGTTTCACGCCCTCTCGTCCATTCACACCACAAACACCTCGTTCGCCTTTGTATTGCAGTCTCCCATTTTCATCCGTCCTCTTCGCCGATGTCCCTCGCTACACCATCCTCTACTCTATTACCACAGTCAGCCAATTGTCTTTCACAAAAAGACTGCCGACCCTTGGAATGCTGCAATATTTATACGGTCGTAGACCATTGCCCAGAATTTTTTTATATACCACATTGTGCCTAGGGTCCTAGTCCCAAGAATATTCTTGCACATCCTCTTAACTCGTTAACTTATCCATGAGCGGAGAGGTATTGCTGTGACGCCAGCCAGGATATGTCAATAATTCCCCCAACTGCGATGCAATGACCGCATACCATCTTTGGAGAAGAGAGTGGGCAAGGGGGGTCAGCCTTCCCGTGTGTTGTTGGCCTGCGCATAATGGGAGTTCGTGCGCAATGCAAGAGACCATGCATTTACAAAATACCAAATTTTAAGTCTGTTCGTCCCGAACAGATTCTCCGACATTTGGACCATCGTTTAGCACCAGTAGGTCGATGTAGACACCCTTAGGTTTCACCTGAGAGCCCTGTTAACAAATCTGATAGACAACATTATTTAACTGTTTCAGGATCCTGTACGGGCCTTCCCTGCATTTCTGAAGCTTCGGGCAACATCGCTTCCGTCTCTAAGAGTTGTACAACCACACCAGCAGTACTTCATGAAATGTCTTTCTCTTGTATTCTCCGGTCATATCGTGTTTTCATTGTCACTATTAATTTGAAGGTGCCTCCGGACAAACCCATGAATGTCGACGAACATCTGACATAGTTTAATGACACATTCTGGGTGGCTGCTTCTTCTTTCACTGGACGTCCGAACAGCAGGTCACCAGGGAGGCGGAGATCTCTCCCAAACATCATCCTTGAAGGTTTTGCGTTTGTAGACAAGTTGACTGTCGAACAACACTGAAGAGCCAAAAAAAACTGGTACACTTTACTAATATCGTGTAGGGCTCCCCCGAGCACGCATAATTGAGACAAGACGACATGGCATGGACTCGACTAATGTCTGAATGTATCTAGGAGGCAATTCACAATATGAATCCTGCAGGGCAGTCCACAAATCCAATCTGCACCAATTTGAGAAAGGGTTGCAGGTCTGTCACGTTTAATGATTCTCGTCAGTCGTCGTTTGTCCCGTTCTTTCACGATCTTTTTCCGGCAGCAGCGATGTCGAAGATGTGATGTTTTACTGTATTCCCGATATTCACGGTACACTCGTGAAATGGTCGTACGTATGTCCCATCTCTCGTACGCCGACTATAACACCACACTCAAAATCACTTAAATCTTGATAACCTGCCATTGTAGCAGCAGTAACCGATCTAGCTACCGACCGCATCTCGTTACTCTGACTGGTTCCATGCCTCTGTTATTTGCATACGCACGCCTATACCGGTTTGTTGGCTTTTCAGTGTATATGCTAGAAAAAATAAGGGTGCTTCTGAGTCCTAATAATTCTTGTTGTCTTCTACGAAGATCGACAAATATTGTTTTAGGGTACGATTTAGCATCTCGACCATCTCATCCGACAGAGGGCATAATGTTGTGGTACGAGTTTTCTTCATTACTTAAAATCATTGTTGTCTCTTGGTAATAGTTTCTTAAAAATTTCTTCTTTGATCATAATGAAGTTTATGTATCACTCCAAACCTGGAAAAAACATGCTTTAGAATTGCATCAGCTACCATGCAAACCTCTTGGTTTGGCACCGGTAAGACCTCTGGCCACTTTGTGAAATAGTCTGGTGATACCAGAAGGTACCGATTCCCCTTCTCAGTGACTTCTAGTCGTCCGATACTGTCCAGTACTATCTTCTCAAATGGGGACCCAGCATTGTATTTATGAAGGGGAACTCATCCCTTAACCATTGAACCCTTCTTCGCGGTACAAGCATCAGACAGATAGCAACACTTTCCAACATCCTTCAGACAATGCAGGCAATATATTCTCATTATAACTCTGACAAGGTTATTATTAACATCAAAGTTACAACCTGCTGCTTCATGGTGCAGTTCTCTTAGGACTTCTGGGATTCGGCACTCTGGTAGGACCAATTGTAAAATAATTTGTTTCTCATCATTACTTTCTCAGTTCCTGTAAAGCACACCGTTCTTAAAAACAAGGGAATAGCCACAGTACCCAGTATGCCGTCACTGGCATGCTAAGGCTGGGTATCTCCTCTCATATTGGTCGACTCCCGGCTTCTTTCCCTCTCCAATACTGTATGCAAGGTAGAGTCACTTAGCTGATAATTTATTATGTCCTTTTCGTCACATGTCGGTGTCCCATCGCAATATATGGGACCTTAAATACTTGTCCCCCTTGCTTCCCACGATACACCGCCCTCTTCTTCCTGATATTTACAACGACGACCGAGTGGTTCGCTGGGTCTCCTGGAAGGTGCATCTGCATTACTGTAAAAGCATCCAGACTTGTGATGTATTTTAAAGCCATATTATTTCAGTTTCTGTATCCACCGGGCTGTTTGACCTTCGGTGTTCTTGAAATTATGAAGCCAGTGTAATGAAGCATGATCAGTTCTTAGGACCAAGTGTCTGCCATAAATATATAGGTAAAAATGTGAAATTGCCTTCACCACTGCCAAAAGCTCCCTGCGTTTCACACAATAATTCCTCTCAGGCTTGTGTAGCACCTTACTGAAGTATTCCAATGGCCTTCCCTTTCCATCCTGAAACTGAGATAATACATTCCCGATATCTACATCACTAACATCGGTATCCATAATCAATTTACCCTCACTACAAGGGAAGCACAGTAGTGTGGGAGACTTTAGAATTTATTTTAGTCTATTGAAATCAATTTCGCACTACGGGTACAATACAATTTTCTTTTTGCCTCAGTCAATTCATGCAGAGGCTTGGCGTTCGTGGCTAACCCTAGCACAATTCCACGGTAGTAAGCACATAAGGCCAGGAANTGCTTGGTGTTCGTGGCTAACCCTAGCACAATTCCACGGTAGTAAGCACATAAGGCCAGGAACCTTCACATTTCTTTTTTATCATTGGGTAGAGACCAATATCTTGTTGTCCTTGTCTTCTCAGGGCCCGTTTCAATAGCATGGGTCGACACAACATGACCCAATATATGAATTTTATTTTCAAAATGGTGGGATTTCTTAGGAACAAATTTCAGTTCGGCTGCAGCGACTTTCTGAAACACAAAATCTAGGCATATAAGGTGCTCTTCAAATGTTCTTCCCGTGACCACCATGTCGTTTAGGTACTCCTAACAAAGGTCTTAGGGCAGAAATTTCTCCATCAGTAGTTCGAAGGTGGCAGAGTCATTGCATAGCCCAAAATGCATAAACTTGAATTGCCAGGCTAATTTCCCTGGGGCACAAAATTCAGTCTTTTCTTTGTCTTCCAGAACCATCTCGCACTGCCAATACCCGCACTTCATGTCTAAAGTAGAAAACCATCGTGAAACTTCTAGGCAATTCAGTGTGTCATCTATCCTAGGGAGTGGGTAAGAATCTTTCTTTGTGACATTATTAAGTTGGTGGTAATCAACACAAAATACAATTCAGCCATAATTTTAACAAGCAACATAGGAGAAGACCATGGACAGAATGATGGCTTACATCTAAATCTTTCATCTCTTTTAGAATACCATCAACCACCTCATGTGAAGCTAACGGTAGTCGCCTTGGTGGCTGCATCATAGGCTTGGCATCCCTTGTGTCGATGTGATGTCATGCAACATTTGTTTTGCCAAGGTTATTGGCTAACATGAAAAAGCACTTCTATTCCTCTGTAGAAATTCTGATGTAGCCTTCTCTTGTCACCAGTTGAGGTTTTCTCTTGTTCTTGTCGGCAGTTCCCCCAGAGCATCTGGTAGAGGACATTAAGTATTTTGTGGCATCGAAGATTCTAGAATAGTTGGCAATTGCCTGTGAGAACTGATGGCGTACCTTTGTAGTATCCCTCTCCTCAAGATGGATAGCACGGTCAGATATGTTCACAATTCTTACTGATAGAATGTCCGATTTTGAAGAAATCAAAGTTATTTTTACAACCACACCATCTGGTAAAATACCACCTTTCTGGACTGGTTCGATTATGCTCAATCGCTTGACGAATTTTTCCTGGCATCTTCATGGAATAACAATTTCGCTGGAAGCGGGGAGCACAGTCGACTAGTTACACACTTTCTGGGAAGCTCATTGTCGAAGATAAATCTCGTTGTGTTGACACTACCAACTAGGTATTCACAACTTGTAACACTCCTAGTCGAGTACCGATAGAGCACCCCAGGTTAATTAATACATCAAAACCCAAAACGCATTTGTCCTCTAGAATCCTATGTAAGTATCATCCTCTATGTTAAAGTTACCGAGCTCTAAGAGTACCCTTCTCTCGCCTCTGACCTTATGTGGCCTCGCCATATTATGTAGTTAAATAGCAGTGATCCATGTTCTTATCGTGCGATTGCTGGTGGGAAGGCCTGAGCATGTCAGGTCCCATCACCGTTATTATAGTCACCACTGTGTCAACGACCATCTGACAAGAAACATCATCTAGGTTCCCCTCCACCAATATGGCATCCAAGTCCTGTTTCACTGAACACACCTGCAAAGCCCCGGGGACTTCCCTTCAGCAATCATTGCCCTTTGCATTTCAATACCGGTGCTTAAAAGTTTCCAGAAGATGTTGCGCTCTCGCCTGCTCCCTGGTTGCTGCTGCTGCTGAAGACAGTTGGCTCTCAGTTGTCCCGGGTGTCCACACCACCAACATTCAGGGTGTTTGGTTGGGGGATGGCGAATATATATAGCGCTGACCCGGGAAGCGATGTCTCTCATGGTCGTCTGCAATTACTTCAGCGTCCGATTGATGCTGTCGCCCTCCTCTTTGTTCAGAGACACTGCCCCCACTGGAGGTCGGGGTTCTGATGCCTGCCTCGCTGACTCCACCTCCAGTGGTCGGACCAAGGCATCCTGCATGGTGTGAGGCGTAGGCAAATGTTAAGCAAGCCACATATCGGTGTCAGCGATAGCGTCGTCGAAGAAGCCAACTGCGATGACATCTCGTGTTTCCTCAGGGCATCTCACTAGAGATGGGTGACAGCCTCACAAAATATCCTGCCACAGTTCTTGCAGTGGTTTCCCTGGTCGCTGGGTGCGGCTTCGCAGTTGGCCAGTGTTGACGTCCCGCATGTATCAGTCGCCGAATCGCAGCTCCAAGGCCGACACCAATGTGGAGTACTACAGTCTATGTTCTGGCAGGGACTGCAGTATGTTCAGTGCAGATCCCCTCAGTGCAGTTGCCAGATAGTACACCCGCTGCTCTTTAATCAATCCATTTAGGGTGACAACGATTTCGAACCGATACTGGTATTCGCACCAAGCTGTCTGTCCATCGCAGGGGGCAGGTTTTATTGGGATGCCTTTACCACCACCCCTTGGCTGAGGCGTCCCCACACTGGAGAAATACGTCGCCTCCCCTCTGATAGCGGCACTGGCTGCGACAACTACCTTCTCTTCGCCACCCACAGTCGTCAGCTTGGAGGGGGTCGACCTCAACTCTTCCTCAGCCACTGCATGTCTTCTTCCCTGCTGCTGAACGAAATCATGCCATTCCTTCTTGAAGGCACTAACTTCCTGTTCCACCTTACCCCCGACACTGTCCATTCTTTCGTTCACACTGTCATTTCTCTTTGCTCACATTGTCAATATTCTTGTTCACAGTATATTTTATTGTTCACTAACTCACTTACACCTTCTGTCTTTCGATATACACACTCTTTCACACTGCTTATTATCTGTACCAGTTTGTCGAACACTTCGCTAACACCATCTATTTTCTTGTCCACTTCTTCTCTAACACTGTCTATTCTCTTATCTACCAATTCACTAACACTGATAATTTGTATTTGTATTGATTCACTAACACTACTAATTTGATGATTTTCATTTGCATTAACACTATCTTCAACATTATTTACTTTACTATTTACATTCTAGTTAACATTATATACAACGATATTTATTCATATATTTGTATTAATTATTTGGTTACTCAGTCCTTTGATCAAGGCACAAAGTGCTTCCATGTCTGCCGACCATTACTTAGGTAGCATAAAAAATTTTTTTTATAATTACTTGGCCATTCTAACAACTAGATATTATTACAATTACAATTTATCCTGCTAGTTATTATACTAGAGTAATCCCATTTACGACTATTATTATTAGTAAGAAAAAATCTCCATCCCACTTCTGACACCAGTGTTAAAATTTCTTAAAAGTCAGTGGGCTAAACCAGGTTCGTTAAGGGATGGAGGTCATTATTAAATAAAAGTGAAAATTATAATTCCCTAATTTCATTTACAATAACTACAAAATATCTACACAATATCTCACAAAAAATTGACATATCTTGCTAATTTCAATTGATAAATTCAATAAATACAAAGAAATTAATCCAATTAAATAACCAAAATCCGTCACAATACACAGTGTATCAAAACCNATAAAAGTGAAAATTATAATTCCCTAATTTCATTTACAATAACTACAAAATATCTACACAATATCTCACAAAAAATTGACATATCTTGCTAATTTCAATTAATAAATTCAATAAATACAAAGAAATTAATCCAATTAAATAACCAAAATCCGTCACAATACACAGTGTATCAAAACCNATAAATTCAATAAATACAAAGAAATTAATCCAATTAAATAACCAAAATCCGTCACAATACACAGTGTATCAAAACCTAATGAATTACCTATAAATTATATTTCCGTATTTGACAGTTCCAATATTTACAACAAAGTCCGTATCACATTTTCATACAGTCCCACCTCAGTCTCGACCATATCCCACCATTCCACAATGTTCAAGATGTCTCCTAGCTACCTCATGCACAATAGCCTTCACTCGTCATGTTTCAAACCATCTCGTCCCTTCACACCACAAACACCTAGTTCGGCATTGTCTAGCAATCTCCCATCGTTGTCCGTTCACTTCGACGATGTCTCTCTCAGCACCACATGCCACTCTTTTAACGCACTGAGCCATTAGCTTCCACAAAAAGACTCCCGACCCTTGTACCACTGCAATATTTATGGGGTAGTAGGCCATCGCCCAGAAATTTTTTTAATGCTGGGTTGCGCCGAGGGTCCTAGTTCCCAGAATATTGTTGCGTATCCCCTTAACCCAATGACTTCTACAGCAGGGGGAGGAGGTGCTATGACGAAAGCCAGGAACTGTCAATCATTCTCCCGGCTGCATCGCGATGGAGGCAGACCATCTGTAGGGAAAAGTGGATACGAGGGTGTGAGCCCTCCCATAGCGATGACCTGTGCGAAGTGGTAGCACGTGCGCAAGGCAAGATGCCAAGTGCGTAAAAGTAATTGAAATAAGAATATTCTTAATTTAAAAATTTAGTTTATATCTCAAAACAATTCTGATTTTTTAAAAACTTAATTCTACTATGGTGAAATAAAAAAATTTCATTATTGAAAAATATTTGGTCATAATTCGTTGCTTTAATTTTCAACAAAATATATTTTGGTAACTAGTTTCATGAAAGGTAATTTTATTCAAAAAATTGCTAGGAAGCTAGAATTTAAAATTAATTGCTGAAAATGTAAAAAAATTCAATTTTAAAGTTTATTTATAATTATAATAAAATTCCATTTAGTAATTGGTTTTAAAAAAAGTTTTATGAAGTCTATGAGTACCAATTTTAATTTTATTAACATTTATCTTAAAAGGTATACTAAAAAAAGCCAAATATTCTTTTCAAACTCTATTTTCAAAAGAATTTTTCATTAAAATTACATTTTATAAAATATATGACCAAAATTAATTATGTTGAAAATTAAAGATACTAAACGGATAAAAACTCAATTATTAACTAATTAATTTATTTCNGACCAAAATTAATTATGTTGAAAATTAAAGATACTAAACGGATAAAAACTCAATTATTAACTAATTAATTTATTTATTCTATTTAGCACCTGTAGATTAATGAAATAAATAGTTTTAAAATATAATTTAAATATTTTATTAAAAAACATTCAAATTTCAATTACTTACATAAATGTTTTAATTATATAAAACAGGTTTATATACATACTGTATACACATTATTACTTGCCGGCATACAAATTACAGCTGAAATTGGTTTCATGGTTTCGTTAATATAACACACCAATCTAAAATGTTTATTTAGATACCATTTCGAGAATGAGTTTCCGACACATNCATGGTTTCGTTAATATAACACACCAATCTAAAATGTTTATTTAGATACCATTTCGAGAATGAGTTTCCGACACATTTGGAAGCTGTGGCATTCCACAGTAATACTTAATTGCCAAATTTTGTAGATACATGTTATTTTGTTCGTGAGATATTACATAAAAACATTGTTTTTCATTGGAGCTATCTTATACATTGGCGAATAAAAAGTGCTATTTACAGGCACAATTAATGCATGTAATGTGTAGACACTTTGAGTATACCAAGTTTAGTCCAAATTAGCCAATAGGTTTGGTACACATTCCAAAGGAACCTATGATATATATATATATATATTTATTTATATACACACCCTTTTTGAAGATAACTTAATCATCCATTAAATTTGCATTGCCTATCAGGGTATTACTTACATTCCAAATTTTATGGAAATCAGTCAACTAATTTCCAAAATGTTACACGAAAGCTTCTTAATTTGTTATCTGCTATTTTCGAAAAATGGGCGACTAACAACAATATCCATTTCCAGATTCAATTCTTACACGATGCACTGCACATAAAAAATTAGGTTAAAATTGGTTAAATTGTTGCAGAGATAAAACATAGCACTTTAAATATTAAACTGTCTGACATTTTGGAAGTAAGNTTAAAATTGGTTAAATTGTTGCAGAGATAAAACATAGCACTTTAAATATTAAACTGTCTGACATTTTGGAAGTAAACACCCGGCGTAGTCGAAACTAAGCAAGTCGGATGTCCTCCCTAAGTACTATATGTGTGCCGAATTTAGTAAAATTAATTTACCCGTTTGTAGTGTACAATAGGGCATTCGAACGCAGGTTCAATGGTGCGGAGCTGCGGAGACAAAGATGACCGCCGTCGGAATGCAAGAGCATGAAAAAAAATTAAGCAGAATGCAAGAGCATGAAGAAGTCATGAAAAAGTGTCATGGCAGCCAGTTGGCGGCCATGTTGGCAGCCAGTGTCCGCCATGTTGGCAGCCAGTGTCCACCATTTTGCTAGCCAGTAAAAAAATTATAATTTTTTTCTGTACCGAGCGCGAGGGTTTCCTCCGAGTCTTCCATGACCGCCGCCGCCATTTTGCCAGCCAGTAAAAAAGTTATGTAAAAA